>PVIU01006032.1:0-106268 GCA_004026605.1 Ondatra zibethicus
CCCGGACCCCAGCTCTACAGTGGACTCGGTCACCACGCCAGTCCACAGTGGTGCCTCTGCCCCGGCCCCCAGCTCTACAGTGGACTCGGTCACCACGCCAGTCCACAGTGGTGCCTCTGTCCCGGCCCCCAGCTCTACAGTGGACTTAGCAACCACTCCAGTCCATGGTGGTGTCTCTACCCCAGCCACAAGCTCTGCAGTGAACTCGGTCACCATTCCAGTTCACGGTGGTACCTCTGTCCCAGCCAGCAGCTCTACGGTGGACTTGGTCACCACCCCAGGTCACAGTGGTGCCTCTGCCCCGGCCCCCAGCTCTACAGTGGACTCGGTCACCACGCCAGTCCACAGTGGTACCTCTGTCCCAGCCACTAACTCTACAGTGGACTCGGCCACCACGCCAGTCCACAGTGGCTCTTTGGTTCCAACCACCACCTCTGCATTGGGCTCAGCCACCAGTCCAGCCCACAATAGTGCCTCATCTATGACTGATAGCTCCGAATCAGACTTGGCCACCACTCCAGTGTACAGTGGCACCCCAGTCTCTACTACCAAGGCTACTTTAGGCTCTGCCATCACCCCAGTCCACAATGGCTCCTCGGTGCCAACTATCAGCTCAGCTACCACTCCAATCCGAAATAACAGTTCTACAATGGCTACTACAACTCCAGTTGGCAATGGTACTCAATCTCCAGCCCCAAGCCAGCACCCTGTTACTCCCACCTCCCTCGCCATTTCCGGCAACAGCACTGCCCCCCTTAGCACAGTACTTTCCCCGGCTTCCTCCAGGAACACTTCGCCCCAAGTGTTGCTTGGGGTCTCCTTCTTCTTGTTGTCCTTTCACATTTGGAACCACCAGTTTAACTCTTCCCTGGAAGACCCCAGCTCCAGCTACTATAAAGAACTGAAGTGGAACATTTCTGAACTGGTGGGTACTAGCCTGGCCTCTGTCCTGCTCTTCTGAAGCAGCTCTTCAGGGCTGCTTGGACCTAGTGCAGCAAATTTGAGCCTTCTCTTCTTATCCCAGCTTCTGCAGATTTTTAACGAAGATTTTCTGGGGATCTCTACTGTCAAGTTCAGGTACAGTGTGGATACGACTCAGGGTGGGGTGGACACTTGACTTTGTGATGTGGGGGAAGTGCTGAGCCATAAGCAGATCCCTGTGGCCGAACTGCCTGTTTCCTGTGACCAGGTCAGGCTCCGTGGTGGTGGAATCGACTCTGATTTTCCGGGAGGGTGCTGCCAGTGCCTGTGAGGTGAAGTCGCAGCTTTCCCAGCACGCAAAGGAGGCAGAAGACTATAATTTGGCTATCTCCAAAGTCACTGGTAAGGCAATATCTCCAGCTCTGGCACCTGCTCACTTTTGGTGCTAGCCAGGGAAAGTTTACCTCCTTTGGGAGACTTCCCTGACCACTGTTCTCTGTTTCAGTGGATGAGATGCAGTTCCCTTCCTCTGCCCAGTCCTGGCCTGGTGTGCCAGGCTGGGGTGTTGCCCTGCTGGTGCTGGTCTGTGTTTTGGTTGCTTTGGCCATCATCTATGTCATTGCACTGGTAAGTCTCAGGCCTTCACCCGTGTGCCCTGGTAAATGAGATCCCATGGGCCAGCATAATCTCGTTTCCCCAGGCAGTGTGTCAGTGCCGCCGAAAGAACTATGGGCAGCTGGACATCTTTCCAACCCAGGACACCTATCATCCTATGAGTGAATATCCCACCTACCACACTCATGGACGCTATGTGCCCCCCGGCAGTACCAAACGTAGCCCCTATGAGGAGGTAAATCTGTGTCCCACTGTTTGGGGCAGGGGCCCTGGCTTGGTGAGGGTTTCTGGAGAGGTACTTGGGAAACCCAAGGTGCTTTAGGGAGCTGAGCAGTGGAGAGCCTGAGAGCCTGGCAAGGTGGGGAATGAAGGTGGCGTTCTGAGGAAGTAATGGCACTAAAAACCCTTGCCATCACCTCTGACTGAACTCTGAACTGTAGCTCATTAGGATGCCCGAGGTGAGGTGAGGGGATACTGTGCCCAGGGAGCCCTGCCTGAAGGAGTGAGTATTCCTGTCTCACTGGCCTCCTAGGGGCTGGGGAGTAGATACAGAACTCCGGAGAACAGAAGCTTCCTCTAGTGAGAGCAGTATGCCCAGAGGGTTCTTGGGAGTTTTAGGAAAGCAAAGGCCCTTCCCTCTTTCCTTACCCAGTCTCTCTGTAGGATCTAGTAAATCATTGCTGTGGCCACCTGAGGCCAGAAGGCCAGTGGGTGGGAAGGACAACGGCTTCCTTTCCTTGCCCCATTTTCCTCCTCCTAGGGATCTCTCTACACACACACAACACACACAGCACACATACCCCACATACAAAGCACGCGCGCGCGCACACACACACACACAGAGCCTGTTGGGCCAGATGATCAAAAAATAAGAGGAGAAAGGGACAGGAAGGAGGGGCCTACAAGAGGGCTGGGGACTCATAGCTGAGGGGAGGGAGGGGGCAGTGGAGGAGTTGGGTGTTTACAGTCACCTGGCTGCTCTGAGGCCCAGCAGGTGCACACTCTGAATTAACTCCTTGAGAGCTTGCCAGGCCCATAGCCTGGGGTGCCATCGGGGTTCTACCTGATAGACTCTTTCACTCTGAATTTATTTTCCCTCTGTTCAGGTTTCTGCAGGTAATGGCGGTAGCAGCCTTTCTTATACCAACCCAGCAGTGGCAACCACTTCTGCCAACTTGTAGGGGCACCTCGTCACCACCTCAGGGGGCAGCCGTGGCAGTCTGCTCCCTCAGTTTTCACTGCCAGACCCCTGCACTCTGATCTGGGCTGGTGAGCCGGAGTTCTGGTAGGCTGCTCACAGCCTTGCTGAGACTCTGCCAAGTGTCTCAGCCATCTGAGCCTGGTGAAGCCCAGCACTGCCCTGGGGGATGCCCTGAGGCAGGGGTGCAGTGGTGCCTCTCGGAAGGACCGGCCTAGAAAGCCTGGAGATGGGCATGGGAATGCAAACACAGCTGAATAAAAGGGGCCCTCCTGTTACTTATATCAACCGTGATTCTTCATCGGCAAACTTATGGACCAAAGGGGCCAGCACGCGTCTGTGAGGGGCCTACAGGGATCTGTGGATGAAATTCCTGAAGGCAAGGAGGCATGGAGCAAACACGGGGATATGGGGAAAAGGTGACACTGGGACAAAGAGGTGACCTGCAAAGGAACCCAGAAATCCCCCCCCCCCCCTCATGCCTGGCAGCCCTGAAGGAAGGAGGAAATGAAACCAAGGCTGACTCCATTGGGCCTGCCCCTGACCTGGCCTCAGCCCGCGCCAGTGACTCTCTTCCAGGGCCAGCCTTGTCCCTCTACAGCTGGCATGGTGCCCTCAGGTAGTTCTATTCTTAGCTGGCCAGGTGTGAAGCAGATAACAGTGGAAGAGTCAATACAGCCATGATAAGCCAGGGCTGGGACAGATCCGGGTGCTGTTGGAACCAGGCCCTGGCCTTTTGCCATTCCACCCACCTCTGCCTCTGGGTGGGCTCTCTGGCACCCTGGGAATGAGGAAGTGGTTCTAGTTCCCTGACCCCATTGGGCCCAGACACCACACCATGCTCTCAGCCACACCCCCACAGGGTCCATTGCTGTGGTCCAGATGCCCAAGTTGGGTGTGACTCCAGCAGTCAGTGTTGCGCCCTCCTGGCGGTGAGTGTCAGCTGGGGCCTGGGTGTCGCGGGAGGGCTGCGCACACCTAGCTTAGGGACCTTCATCCCTTGGGTGCCATTACCACGCCAACTAGACCGGAAACTCCCAGGAATGGTCACACTCCGGGAAAACAGAAATGTGCCTGGTGTCACCATTTATTGTTCCTAAGCCATGAGAATGACAGCTGTGGCCCAGCACGGGCCTAGCCATGCCCACTGCAAGGAGGCGGCAGCAGGCACCAGAGGCCTAGCTTGGCCCAACCCAATGGGGACACCAGCCTCAGCTGGGTTCCCAAGGGAAACTTGGCACGTTGGCATGGGTGCAGGATAGGAAAAGCATGCAAGAGGGAGAAGAGGGACAGAAGGGACATGCGGTTGGGGGGTATAGGGACCCAAATAAAACGGTAGGTCCTCCTCCCTCATTGGGGAGGCTCAAAGCCTGGCTGCCAAGGCCAGCCAGGTTCAGCATCAATGGAGCAGGGAGCTTGGCAAGGCAAAGGGCAGAGCTGTCAATCACACCCACTATTCCAGGTGCCCTCCCTCCCAATAAGCCTCAGCGGCACAGACAGGGATGGGTTAGGGGCTTTCTATGCCTTAGTTAAGACTCCAAGGGCAAGGCCTCGGGCAGAGACGTGGTGGCCCAGGGGCCTAGGCCAACAGGTAACACAGAATGGAGGACATTCAGAGGTAAGGAGGGGAGAGCCCCTTAGTCAAGGGAAGCCCTGGGAAGACACGGCTGGCAAGGTATGGGGCAGGACCACACACATAGTTAGTGAAAGTTGGGGGGAGAAGCTGCTGGGTAAACAACCTGCTGCCTGGACGCTTGGGGAGCAGAGGTCAGATCTGGAAACGGGGGCTGAAAGGCTCAGTCCAGCTTGGCAAAGCCCCCGATGGTGACTTTTCTCTCAGGCTTGGTGCCCACAGGCTCCTGCAGCTGTACAGCGCCACCACCAATGAAGCAGAAGGCAGGACACACGGGCCCTGAGCAGTCCAGGGGGCACTCGAGGAGCCCACGGAAGGACACAGCATCCAGGAAGGAAACTCGTCCCCGCTCATAGTCCAAGCAGATGCCCAGGCGGGGTGGCAGGGGCACCGTGCAGCTGGCTGCTGGGCCATCCCTCCCTGTCAGCCCTGCATTTGAACTTGCTCCGGAACCCAGCAGGATCTTGCCCATGCCAATGGTGAGGAAAGCAAAGGGTGGCAACGCCTCCACTGTGGCATCTTCAGCACCGCTGTCGTGCCCGCTGTCCGGGTCATATCTGTAGGAGTGGGAATCGGGAAGGAGGATGTTGGGAGGTGGAGGAAGGGAATGGGGGAAGGACCAGGGAGCTGAAATGTTGGAAGGGTGGGATGTTGGGGAACAAGAGGGTGCAGGTATTAAGGTGAACACATGTCGAGGTGGCAAAGGTCAGAGTGTAAGGCTTGAGGCTTCAGTTTGTGTAAGAAAGAAGTAAGGAGAGGAGAGTGCATGAGAAAGGGGTTATGGGAAAGAGAGATGGGCGGTTACTAGAGCACACTGAAGAAACAAGGGGCTTGGCCTGTCAGGATCAAAGGTGCTGCTGAGAAAAATGCTGGTAGGGACATCAGCTTAGGGACATGGTGCTGATAGTTGGGGATTTGGAAAGAGGACAGCACAGTGATTAAGATGCAGGGAGGATGGTAGGTGCAGAGCAAGGGTCGGGAAGGTGGCGGTGGAAGAGAGATGAAGATGGATTAGTGTCAGGATGCTAGAGGGATACAGGAATGCGGACAACAGAATTCCAAAGGGAATTTTAGTTGGGGAGAAGGTATTTTGAAGAAATGGGATGTTGAAGAATGGCGAACTTGGGAAAGAAGGTTCAGGAGGGAAATGTGGGAAGAGGTATTAATGAGGCGTCAGAGGCAAGGAGGGCTGCAGAGATAGCTTTAAGGGAACCTTTGAGATGTTGAGAAAGAGGTAGGTTAAGGGTCTTGGGGAGACAGCTTCACATGGAAATGAAGTGCTAGGGGAAAGGACACAGGAGCTTAGATAGGTGGAGCACTGGTCCTGAGTGACAGACGGAAGGAAGACGGAATAGCTCTGCCTTCTATCAACCCATTCTCCAAGCATACACTCTGAAACCCCGCCCTCAAAGACCCTTCTGCTGAGCCTGCGTCGCTTCCATCCGTAAGCCTCCCAGTCTGGCATCCATGCTACTTGCTCTAACCCCTCCCCAGCCCCACTCAGCAAATCTGTGCTCCCTGTACCACCCTTGCCAACCCCAGATCATTTCCCAGGGCTTCATCCCCCATCCCTTGCAGAAGGGCCTGACCTGGGGCTGATCACATCCGGGGCACCCTGGAAGCTCTCCTGAAGCTTGCTCTCCAGCCCGACGCCCACCTTGACCAAGTAGGAGGCAGGGTCTACCGCGCAGGCCCAGTAGCTGCGGCCCTGAGTCACAGCCACATCACCCAGGACCACGTCCACACTCAGATGACAGCCCGTGAGCAGCCGCTCGGCAGCCAGCAGCAAGGGAAGCCCCGGAATGCTCCGCACTGCTCGCTGGTCCTTGCTGATAGCTAGCCGCTCTCGGCTCGCACCCCAGCGGCCATCAAGGAAGAAGTGCAGGACTAGAAGCAGGAGGAGGTTAAGACAGAAGGAAGGGTTTCAGGGACACACACTGGCACTGAGGATCATGGGGTGTCAGCACAAACACTGGGAATTTTGGGCACAGGGAACATGGTGTCAAGAGATTCAGTCACCAGGAACTGGAAGGGGCCCAAAGAATGGACGTGGGGAACTGAAATAGGGACATAGGGAAGAAAGTGGCACCCCAAATAGGCATGGGGCCCCAGGAAGAGCTTCAGAGATGACTAGTGGGTGGAGAAAAGTCTCCCATCTCTAGCTGACTCAGTGTTTCTGCAGTCCGTCTTCCATGGCTGGCCTTGTGCACCATCTCTAGCCGTCCTGTTCCACTGACCGGGACCTTCCAGCCCATGCTCTGCCCTCATACCTGAGCCTTATACCCAACCTCATCTCTTCTGACTTTTACCCAAGTGGTGAGCACACTCAGCAAGCCACCTCGCTAACACTGACTGAGCCTTTACTGTGAGTCAGGGCTAAGTCTTTACATGTGCTGTCTTATAATGTGTTAATTATCAAACCACTCTATTAAATATTATTATTACCTCTGTAGAAGATTCTGAAGTTCAGAGAAGGAAAAAAATTGTGGCTAAGGACACACAGCTGTCAAGGGTGGGTTTTGAACCAGGGCAGTTTAGCTCCAGAGGAAATGAGTGTAACCCACAAGTTAAATTGTACAAATTGTATAAATCAAATTGTATTCAATTGCTCTTCCTGTGCCCATTGGGAACCAGCTGAGTACCTGGGCCGTTCTGTGCCCTCTGCACGAACACCTAGACTCGCCAAGGAAGCCATCCGTGTGTCTACTCACCAGGGGCTGGTGGTGTGTGCAGGTGCACGTCCTCACTGTACTCTCCATAGCCAGCCTTGTTGCAGCCACGAACACGCAGCACATACACAGAGCCCGTGTCAGGATTCTCAAGAAGGGCACTGGTGCCCCTCACCTCCTCCCGACGCTGCCAGCGTGCAGGGCCTGGCTGGGCAGGGACATCTGTACGCCGGAATTCAACAGTGTAATGCCAGGCAGGTGGTGAGTGGGGGGGCAGCCGCCAGCACAGGAAGATTTGGTCATAGGCGAAGGTGCGCTGGGTGTCAATGACAGGAGCCTCAGGCACTGTTGGGAGAGACAACAGGGCTCAGTCAGGGTCTGGCCACCCGCCTAGCACGGAGAATGGGGCAGGCAGGAAAGAGGAAGCAGCGGGAGCCGGGGGGTGAGTGTAGGTGAGGGAGCTGGGGGAAGAAACCTGGGTGGGCAAGACAGGGCCCAAAGGAGAAAGAAGTGGGCAAGTGCTGGGCAGGGAGCAGGAGCCCGAACTCTGGTCCAAGTCTGCCACTACCCTACGTCGGCCGGGAGTGAGCCACTTTCCCTCTCTGGGCCTCAGCCTTCTCCTCACTCAAATGACAGCGTCAGACCAATTGGGTTCTGAGGGCCCTTACAAGCGTAGATTCTCTGAGTTAGGAGAAGCCCCAGAACGAGGCAGGAAAGGCTACTGGAACCCAGGCAAGAGAGCCCTGAGCAGGAAGGGATGCGAAAGGGTCAGGAGGGAGGTAACAGGGTCAGCAGGACAGAAAACAGAAAGGTAGCAGAGGAGAGCTTGCTAGCAGGGCAGGGCATGTAGATCAAGAGGAAGAGAATGAAAGTACAGAGGGCAAGGGCCAAGATAACGAGGTCAGGAGGGCCAGGATTATGCAATAGCCTAAAGAAGGTAGAAGAGACAGGGCATTTGTCAAGTGGGAAGACCAAGAATTCAGAGTACACTGGGAGAGAAGGAAGCAATATGTGGGTGGCCAAGCTGTGTGGGAGCACGAGGAGGGAGTAGGGAGGGGGCCCGGCGGGTAGCAGGGCCCCCAGGGCAGGGCTGCTGACTTGCCTGGGGTGTTCCGGAGCACAGTCCGCCGTGGCCACAGCCTACAAAGAGAGAGGGAGAAGCAGCGCTGAGCGCGGTAGGATGGTGTGGCAGGGTTGGCTGGGTGGGAGTGGCTGGCCAGGCCAGGCAGGAGGCCAGGAGGTCCCTGGTGGGCACTGCCCCCCGGGTCCGCTGCTGGGGGGCAAGGGAAGAAGGCTCTGGCTGGACACGGGCCTGGCTAGCTCCTCACCTCTCAGGAAGTTAAGCTCTGCCAGCAGCTTCATCTCGCGCCCCACATCCAGCTGACAGTGGCGGAAGGAGGAGCTGGCAGCTGGCCGGAACGTCTGCAGGGCCTCAGTAGCTCGGGCAATCCTAGAATGGGGCAGACAAGGGTCAGGTACGGCCAGGTGGGCAGCAACCCCTCCTCAGGACCCTGCCCTGCCTATCCCTAGAGCCTTGCTCTCTGCTTCAGGTCTCTACCTCACTCCTCAGAAGACACTAGCATCAGTCTGACCACATGAAAATTCTTGGGGCTCCAGCTCTCCACCTGCATATTCTAGATATCACTGCTGTCCTAGGCACTAGCTACACCCATGATGCCCACCTCCCTGGAGCCTGTACCCTTGTACCATGTCCCTCAGTACCTGTTATGCAGCTGTTTGGCTGCTTGCACAAAGCAAGGCTGATCTGTTTCCTTAAGGACTTCCTGGGCATAACCCACCAAACCCGAGCCGTCCAGCAGGCTCTGATGTTCGTGAATCTGGGCGCTGAGCCGTGATAACCGTTCTTGCTGGCACTCTTCGATGGCCTGTAGCAGAGAGGCCCGCTTCTCTTCCAGCACAGCCCCCAGTCCCCGAACCAGCTGTGACACCTCCTCCTTCGCCTGTTGACCACTCACCTGTCCAAGGAGCAACACCCAAGGGATGAGTGACCGAACCGTCTTCTTGGAGTCAGCAGCGCTTGTACCTAAGATGCCATACCATACTATCCTAGGGAATCTGGGAAAATTTAACCTAGCCATCTCAGCTGGGCCAGGGTCACGGCAAGGCACCTACACCGCAGGTGTGGTCACCTCCTGATCATCTGTGCTGACTCTCCTGAGTGCTCACACCATAGTTGTAGGTGAGAGGAGAGAGAGGCCCCTTCTATTTCCTAGATTTTTGGTTTGATCTAAGAAACCAAACTAACACAGGAGAAAAGTACAAAAGTCATATTAATTCGATACCTACTTGGGGATCTTTTAAAATGCATTTTCATTATTTTATGTGTACAGGTGTTTGCCTGTGTGTCTGTATGTACACAAGTGTGTATCTGGTACCTGTGAAGACCAGAAGAGGGCATCAGATTCCTTGGAACTACAGATAGTTTTGAGCCACCAAGTCAGTGCTGGGAACTGAACCTGGGTTCTCTGGGAGAACAGCCAGTGCTCCTAGCTACTGAACCATCTTTCCAGCCTTTTCTTGGGGATCTCTATAAGAAACAGGGTTTCATGTAACCCAGGATGACCTTGAACTTGCTGTGTACTGGAGAGAGATCCCTCTACTTCAGTTTCTCAGTCCTGGGATCACTGTGTAAGTCATCATGACCAGCTTAATTAAAAAAAAAATTAATGCCTGGTGGTGGTGGTGCATGTCTTTAATCCCAGTACTCAGGAGACAGAGTCAGGGAATCTCTGAGTTCGAGGTCAGCCTGGTCTAAAGAGCGAATTTCAGGACAGCCAGGGCTACAAAGAAAAACCCTGTCTTGAAAAATTAAAATAATAATAATAATTCAGGTGCTGGAGAGATGACTCAGTGGTTTACAGCAAATATTGCTCCAACAGAGGACCCGAGTTCAATTCCTAGAATCTTTGTAAGATAGCTAAGCCACCTTCAACTACAGCTCCAGGAGATCAGTTCCTCAGGACTCCATGGGCACTCCACACACATGGCACACACTCACAGAGACACATATGCATAACACATGATTAAAATATTTTTAAGCCGGGCGGTGGTGGCTCACGCCTTTAATCCCAGCACTCGGGAGGCAGAGGCAGGTGGATCTCTGTGAGTTCGAGTCCAGCCTGGTCTACAAGAGCTAGTTCCAGGACAGGCTCCAAAGCCATAGAAAAACCCTGTCTCAAAAAACCAAAACAAAAACAAAAAAAAATTGAAAAGAATAATGGTTACATTTTTAACTTAAATTTATTTAAATTTAATTTTGCCAGTTTTGTGTTTTATTATTGTGGTGATTTGGGGCCTCGACCATGTATTAATGCAGCAGGTATACCCAGTCTTTCAATATATTTTTTATAAAAAAGCTTGATTTCATTTATTTGTGTGTATGCCTGTGTGCATTTGTAAGCACCACACGTGTGCAGCAGCCCAGAAGGAGCTGGAGGTCCAGGTGGTCATGAGCTGCCGTGTGGGTGCTGGGACTGAGCCTGGCTCCTCTGCAAGGACAATAAGCGTTCTCAACCTCTGGGTCATCATCTCTCCAGTCCCCTTTGCCCGTTGTGATAGAGATGCACGTGCTTACCACTGAGCTTCACTGTCAACTCTAGAGCAATGCACTTGGGAAGAAGTGATGTGATAAATGAATACATGGGCTGATTTAGCCATGTTGCTAAGAGACCAATGGGGAAAGCCCAAAAACTAGGGGAAAGTAAGAGCTGCTTTAAATAGTTGGTTATTTGGGTACCTTGAAGCCTCAGTACCGGTGTCTGGCAAACAAGATTGTTTGGCTTTAGTGTGTCAAGGAGAGCCTTCTCTGAAGAACCCTTCTATCTTGATGCACGTCAGAAAATGCAGCAAAGAGCCCTTTCTGAGACTACAGCTCCTCAGCAGCTGCAGCCATATTTTGCCTTAGCTCTTTCATAGTCTTAATCTCTCTCTCTCTTTTCTTTCTTTCTTTCTTTCTTTCTTTCTTTCTTTCTTTCTTTCTTTCTTTCTTTCTTTCTTTCTTTTTTCTTTTGAAACAGTGTTTCCCAATAGCTTTGGGAATTTACTCTGTAGACCAGACTGGCCTCAAACTCAGAGATCCACCTGCCTCTGCCTCCTGAGTGCTGGGATTAAAAGCTTGCACCACCACTGCCTGGCTATAATTAATTAATTAATCTCTTAATGTCTCACCCAAACAAGAAAGGCCATGATCGCTCTAATGTCCACTTTTGGATTACACTAGCTATTGGCACACCAATGGCTATGCCATCATCACCATCCATTCCCACCTCAGACGGCAGAAGCCGTTTGTGCCTCACCTGACCCCTAGTTTCAGTCATGGTTGCATCCATGCTAGGCTGAACCAAGGCGCATCTGAGGTTCTTAGCCCCCAGCTGTGGCACCCCTACCCCACTGCAGCCCTAGCTACGGCCTAAGCCGGGGCACTGGTGTGCTTGCCAATGAAGTTTAACCAGGGTCTCCACCCACACACATCTTCATCCTGTGGGCTCTGAACTGGCGGCAAGGCAACGGGGGCGCCCACCCAAGCAGGATCCGAGGTGCACACCCACGCCTTTTCTCACCTCAGTGTGCCTGATGGTCTCTTCCAGCTCACAGATCTGGGTCTGTACTGTGTCCTGGTTTCCCAAGATGTATGCCAGGCTCTTTGTCAGCTTATCCTAAGGGCAAAGAAAGAGGTGGGCGCCATCCTGGC
This sequence comes from Ondatra zibethicus, assembly GCA_004026605.1. Classification (NCBI taxonomy): domain Eukaryota; kingdom Metazoa; phylum Chordata; class Mammalia; order Rodentia; family Cricetidae; genus Ondatra; species Ondatra zibethicus. The sequence goes on from PVIU01006032.1 coordinate 11,748, forward strand.
TCTGCAGAGGCAAGTAATTAGGAGATGTGTGCTGGTGTGTGTTAGTGCTGGGGCTGAGTAAGTAGGGGTCTTTACCTTGAGGGCCTGGTAGGCACTGAGCACTGGAGTGATCTTGTGCCCACTGTGGGTGCGCCGTACCCTGCAGAGTTGACACACCAGTCGTTGGCATGTCTTACAGTAGTGAGTCACCTCTTCCTTGTGGTCTGGACACATCAGACCCTAGGGGTACAAAGGAGAGTGAAGCAGCCAGCGGCGTGTGTGAGCATGCTGACCTACCAGCAATTGGTCACCTCGCTCCAGCATTGAGATGGAGGGGAGTGGAAATAGTGGTGGTGCTCCATAGTGCCACCTGATGGTGGATACTGGCATGAAGACACTTCTGAAGTGTCCAATGTCCACTTCACTGGCACTGCTCTCTCCTCATCTACTCCACACAGCTATGTATGCAGTAGTAACAACAATGATGAAGACAATTACTATAACCCTGTAGTTCATCTTTGTTCACGGTTGTACCCAATTTCTAGAATAGCAGCATCCTACATATAAACAACTTTTTGTTGTTTTTTTCGAGACAGGGTTTTTCCTGTGTAACAGTCCTGGCTATCCTGGAACTCTATTTGTAGACCAAGCTGGTCACAGATTCACAGAGATCCGCCTGCCTCTGCCTCTCGAGCGCTGGGACTAAAGATGTGTGCCACCATTGCCTGGCTACACACAACTTTTTTTGAGATAGAGTTTTCCCGTGTAGCCCTGGCTGACCTTCAACTTCCAAGTCTCTTGATTTAACCTTCCAAGTGCTGGGAACTCAGGCATGTGCCACCATGCTTGGCCAGATAACACTTTTTTTAGGCAACAACATCTCCTGCGATCCTATCAACAGTCCTTCGGGTATAGATATCGCAGGTAGATTCTCTCATCTGTGTGCAGCAGATGAGATGAGTCATGCACAGATATGGATCACCTGGTCAGTGAATGTTAGAGATGGAGCCGTTAGGAGGCCAGATGTGACGGACACCTGGTCAGTGAATGTTAGAGACGGAGCCGTTAGGAGGCCAGATGTGACGGACACCTGGTCAGTGAATGTTAGAGACGGGGCCGTTAGGCAGCCAGATGTGACGGTGCATGTCTAGTACTCAGGGAATGGAGGCAAGGGGATGGCCATGAGTTCAAGGCTAGTGTGGGCGATATGGCAAAGCTCTGTCTTTTCTTCTTAGTATTTTATTTTGAATTATGTGTATGTGTGTGTGGCTATGTGTGGAAATGTGCGTGTGAGTGTGGGTGCCTGAAGAGGCCAGAGGGGTTGTATCCCCTGGAGCTGGGAGTGGAAATTACAGGGAAGCAAACTGGGATTCTCCGGAAGAGCTCTTGATCACAGAGCCATCTCTCCAGCTCTAAGACCTGTCTGTCTCTCTCTCGCGCACATACACAAACACATGTGTGTGCACACACACTCACACATATACACTATTCACACACATACATACATACCCATATACACACAGACAAAAACTCAACCTGGCCCACCACCCTTTGGAAGCACAAATGCCAGCCACCCCCAACCATTGGTTCAGTACCACCATGCCCCTCCCACTTCAGACCCTGCAAGAACTGGCTCACCTTGGGGCGGAATGAGAGAGTGGGCAGAGTGGGCTCATGCTGGGCCTTCTGAGTGCCCCAGGGGTGAAAGAGTTTGAAGCATTCATTGCAGAAGGTAGCTCGACACTCTGTGCAGCCCTTGGTGGCCTCTAGCGGTGGGGGCTTGCACAACTGGCACAGGATGGCGCCTCCCACGCTCACACTCTGTCGGTACCTCTCCACCACTCGCTCTAGGGTCAGGTTTCGGAAAAGCCCAGAAAGGCCCCGCTCCCCTAGCTCCACATCGCCTTGGCAGGCTGGGCATGGGAATATGATCGTCTGGGGGTGCAAGGCACCCCGCTTCCGCCCAGGGTATGTCCCAAAGCCTGTGGGAGGACCCAGTAGGCAGAGGTTAGAATTACAGCTGACTGGTGGTGGATGGCCTCTGCTCAATTAAAAACTGGATTTTCATTGCATCAGAGCTCAGCCCTCATAAGTATCCAGGTAAGCAGTAAGTAGTTCCACCCCAGAATGGCAGATGCCCCGACCCTCTTCCATCTTTCTGCATTCCCACCCCATCCCATAAACCCCAGCCCCACCTGACTTAAGGAGCCGGTCCAAACGATCTGGCTTGGGGAGAGTTCTCCGAGAAAGGCGGGGGCTTCGGGTAGAAGGAGTAGAAGCAGGAGAAGTGGGTTCTGAACTGGGGTCCCCACCATGGCCTAGGTAGCCCTGCTGGCCCAAGACCTCCCGGGCACAGGCCTGGCACACGTTGTGGGTACAAGGCAGCACTAGTGGCTGCTTGTACATCTCTTGGCACACTGGGCACAGCAGCTCCTTCTCCATGTTCTTCATGCTTGTCTGTGGAAAGACCAGGAGGCTGTGTAAGAGCTAGGACACTTGGGCTCGTCTCAGCCGGTCCTTTGGCAGTACAAGCTACTATTTTGGCCCAGAACCTGCCTTGGTTGGTCCACACACCTTCCCAGCTCTCTGTCTCCTGTTTCTGTTCCCCCTTGGAGAGCTTAAGGCCCAACACGAAGGTATGGTTGGAGCTCACGCTTCCCCTAGCATCACGCCCCACCCCCATCACTCCGGATACAGCAGAGCTGGCAGGCAGTCCTCCCTCCTCACCTGTCTCCATCCCTCCATCTCTGAATTACCGGCTGGCTTCTGGGATTTATTTCAAGGGCACCACCCATTCTACATCTGGGTGCTGTCCCCCGCCCCTTTTCTTAGCAACCCTTAGGCGCATGACAGCTCCCCGCGGCCAGGGTGCGCTAGCTCTCCGAACCGGCTGGGCACTAGCCCGTGGCCACCCCAGCGCCCAGCGCCCATCCTCCATTCTTCACTTCTATTTCTTCCAGGCTCCCAAAATCAAGCCATTTCTCTTCGCCTCCTATACTGGAGCTCTCCAGCCCAGTCTGGTGGAGAAACTGGGCCTGCTGCAACCCTTCGCCCAATCTGGGGGGAAGGGGAGCGCCCCGCCTACTTGCCCCCTCCCCACCGGAAGTATCCCTCCCCCTTTTGGTGAGGGGTCTTCAGGCTATTCCCCACCCCCACACCTCACCTTGGTCCCTCTCTTCGCAGCCATCCCGGTCAGGGGCGCAGCTGACACAAAGGAGGGAGGGACAGGGAGGGAGGGGGGAAGGAAGTGGTGGGGGGGAGTAGGGTTGGCACCGCCTCTGGGAGAGCCGGGCACAGGTTGCTATGGCAACCGCAGATTGCACGGCAGCTCGAAGGGGGTGGGGGTGGTAGGGTGGGGGGTCGAGAAGGGTCCAAATTGGGAACTGCACCTAGGGAAAGCTTTTTCATCATTTCCCCCGACCTGTCCGTCAGTTTCTTGGAAAACATCCAAGCTCACACATGCCTCTTTTCATAACCCTGGTGCACTGCTGGCCGCTGCCCCAAGCCTACCCGCTGGGTCCGGACAGCTTCTCGCTGCCTACACCCCAGCAGACGGGAGTCTTTAGGGCACTCAGTACCCGGCTGTCCCCAGGACCCCTGCACACCTGCACTCCGCCTTCCCGTCATTTCTGTCTTAACTAGCCCCGTCTCTACATTCCAGACTCTTCCTGGACCCCCACCTGTTCAAGGATCTGGCTTTCCTCGACCCTCTATACACCCTCCCTTCCCCTTGACCCCACCTTAACTCACACTGATGCGGACTAGTGCATCCATGATGGAAGTGAAGGTCTGCACATCCTCACCCTCAGCCATGGCCCAACTGTGCCCGCCCGCCCCCGGCCCGACCGGGTTGCTGCTGCGAACCCGGGGCTTAATGCAGGAGCCGGGTGGGGTGTAGGAAGGGGTGGGGAGGGTGAGATGTCATTGCGCATGCTCCAGGGACCTGCCTCGAACTGCGCCCGTCGAGGTAGGGGGTGGGAAATAGTTCTTCCCACGTGGTTCTTCAAAGGCGGTCTAGAGGGTGGATAACCTGGAAGGGCATTTGAGAAAGTAACCATTCCTTCTATTAGAATCTTTCATTGATCCCTCCTCATCCTACTCACATTAAGCAAGAGGCCGATTTCAGAGGAAGACGAACTCCTGGTTGACAGTGCTACATTTTGGGTGGGGCATGTCTTCGGAGATGTTGAGGCAACCAGAGTAGGGGAGGGAGGTCTGAGGAACCTCTTGTACTACAGATGACATAAATAGCAAAGAAGACATAGGTGACTCTAGGCCATGGGGTCATGACTGACCCCATGAGTGAGTGCAGCTGGTCCTGAGAGGCAGCAGATGCCCCTAGGTGCAGAAGAAGGCTGGAAACCAAGCAGGGCGGTGGCCTAGAATGCTCCTCGAAGCATTAGTTCCTCCTTGCCACAAGAGGGCGCTGCGTGCAAGGCGCCTAGAGGAAAAAGTAAAGCAAGTCCACGTTGGCCCCGACGCCTGCGTACAGACACCCGCGTCGGCTTTGGCTCCTCTCTTTCTCTGCCAGAGGCACAGATTGGACCCACGGGCGGGGCGTGATGGGTAACCGGACCGGCGGAATTCCCGGGCTGCCCTGGCTGGGGTGGGCGTTGGGATGGGTCTCCTTTCCCGGTAGCCTCCGTAAAGCTGACGTGTCCTGGTTTCCAGGGCGCTGGCATTTCCTCGGGACAGGCGGGAACTTGCGTGTGCGGGGCCGGGAGTTCCTGGAGGTCGCCGTGGGGTGAGGGGAGGGAGTGTGGCTGCAGTACCCCGAGCGCTTGGAAGTGGTTGGCGGACCGAACTCCGGGGCGAATCTGCCTGAAGCTTTGCTTGACTCATTTTCTCATCCCCAGTAGTCGGTACCGGAACCTCCTTGGCGCTGTCTTCCCTCCTATCCCTGCTGCTCTTCGCTGGCATGCAGATATACAGCCGCCAGCTGGCCTCCACCGAGTGGCTCACTATTCAGGGGGGCCTGCTGGGCTCCGGCCTTTTTGTCTTCTCCCTGACTGTATCCTCCCTACGCTGGAAAAGGGGTGGGGGTGGACGTTTTTGAACAGAAGATGGGTAGGGGACCGCGTGGGCTTTTGCGTTTCTCCTCCTCCCCAGTCCTGGGCTTTGTTTGTCTCTTACTCCCCAGCCCTGTCTTGTTGCAGGAGTTTCTCCTTAATTCCCTCAACCCAGGCCTTCAATAATCTCGAGAATCTGGTCTTTGGTAAAGGTTTCCAAGCAAAGATCTTCCCAGAGAGTAAGTGAAACTCGGTAGTTGGTTGAACTCTTTTAACCTGTCCCAAACATGATGCTGAATTTCCCTGTGGTTAGATGGTACTGGAGAAATATGTTTGCTAAAACTGTCTTGAAGATAGAGTGCTTTTGGATCAAGCATTTTGTCCAGCTCCTGGCATTGGAACTGGAAGAGAAAGCACAAAGACAAAAAGAAGAAAGAAAAAGGAAAACCTGGCTTGCTCCCAGGCAAGGTTTGGAGCAAACGTTAAGTTAGAGCCGATGTTTGATGGGTATCCTCAAGAAGGTGTTCTTTGTCCCTGTGAGAAAAGGAAGCAAGACAAGTTCACCGAGTGATCTTGATGTGAAATTGAGCCCGTACTAGGGTTCTCTTGAGGGGATTGTGAAGGCGGTACTTACTGGGACGTTACTGATAGATAGCAGGACTCTCAACCAGAGGAGAATAGAGAATCACTGTTAGAGCTCTCTTTCTTTCCTCCTTCTCCCCTTGAACTTACAATGTAGCCCAGGATGACTTTGAACCCTTGAACTGCTGACCCTCCGGCCCCACCCAAGTGCTGGGATTGGCACCATCTCATGTAGTTTATGTGCTGGTATGGAATCCAGGGCTTCAAGCAAGATAGGCAAGAACTCCACCAACTCCACATGTCCAGCCTGATAGATCAATTTTTGATAATCCTTGTTAGATGGTTCCTATAAAGATCTGATGGCTTAATTATTTGTGGAGAATTAAGTTCACAAAGCAAAGTCAGCATCAGGACCAAATCGCGTCCGGAAAACCACACGCTCGGAAGCTCCTAGCAGTTGCAGTCATGTGAAAGGTTGACCCAGTAACACCGACCGGTCATGGCTGTCCACACTTCCTCGCCCTCCCTGTTGCAGGTTTCCAGAACTTCTACCTGTCTCGTAAACTTCATTCCACAAGTACCATCATTGTTATTTTCTGAAAGAAACCGTTGTTGGGGGACAAAATTCTTGTCTTTCTTTGCCTTCCCTGCTGGCTTCAGCTGGGCAGGTGGAACCTCTTCACCCTCTGCCCTCTGACCCCTTCCTGTCTGTCAGGCCTTAGTTCTCTTCCTAATAATGGGATGAGCCTTGCTCTCCAGGCCCTGCTAGTACATTTTATTTTATTTATTAATTTGCTTTTTAGGCAGGATCTCACTGTGTTGTCTTGAATTCCTGGGTTTAAGTGGTCCTTCTGTTTGAGCTATGTAGTCATGTATTCAGCTTCCTCTTGTTTTGGGGAGGGCACGGGTTGTTTTGGTTTTTGGTGGGGGGAAAATGCTCAGGAAGTTAAATGGGATGTGGAGCAAAGCTAGTAAAACAAAAACCAAACAAAACTCAATATCTTCCGTGTTCTGAACAATGTTAAGGCCTTCTGAATTCTCGACTTTTATCAGGACATTTCTTTTTTTGTTTTTCATTTTTTTTTTTTCTTTTCAAGACAGGGTTTCTCTGTGTAGACCAGGCTGACCTCAGACTCATAGAGCTCCACCTGCCTCTGCCTCCCGAGGGCTGGGATTGAAGGTGTGCGCCACGAGGGCGTCCCTTTTCCAGCGTCCTTGTTCTTGCCTCCCCAGTCCTCCTCTGCTTGCTGTTGGCGCTCTTTGCATCCGGCCTCATCCACCGAGTCTGTGTCACCACCTGGTATGTAGCTGGCAGCTGGGCAGGGCTACAGGGATGCCTGTCTTTTGTTTCCAGATCCCCTGTGATGTTGCCAGTCCTTCTGTTTTCTCGTTTTTGTTCTTTCCTGATTTCCCAAACCGAAACCCGAATTCTTTCCCTGAACCTTGTGTCCGCCGTGCTAGCAGCATGCCTATTGATGTGCTGTCTTCTTTTTACCCTGTAGCTTCATCTTCTCCATGGTTGGCCTGTACTACATCAACAAGACCTCCTCCACTCTGTACCAGGCAGCAGCGCCAGTCCTCACACCAGCCAGAGTCACTGGCAAGGGCAAGAAGAGAAACTAACCCCGAGTGACTAATAAAGTTGATTCTGACTGTAAGCACTGATAAGTTATAGACCTCAGCTACCAGTGCCTGAGCCTGGCAGGCCCCGCACTGTCCTCTGCTTACACCAGAGAGCCCCTGTGGAAGAGAGATGCAAATGGGATTCAAGGTGTTAACCTGTGGGGAGGGGCTAAAGGATGAGAGGATAACACAGGAAGGGCTGTCTTCCCGAACCAGAGTCGATTTTTAATATTGATTGTGTGAGTGTGTGCACGTGAGCTGTAAGGTGGCAGTGTCTTCTTCAAAGCCAGGAAAGATCTTAAATGGAAGTGGACCCCTTAACTCCTAGACTGTGGGCTCCACGTGGGCTATTACTCCAGCTCCCATGCTGAGAAATGAACTTTTGTCCTTCCTGTGAGCAAAGGACCCTGGATCCTTGTGCTGCAAGCTGGGAGGTAGGAGTCTCATACTGATGCTGCTCTCCTCATCCATCTGTTCTACTCTAGCATGGGCCGCCAAGTGCCTGTGTTTACACAGATCCGAGGCTAGTCTCCAGTCCTCGCCTGTTACATGGATTCAAGGCTAGTCTCCAGTCCTCGCCTGTTTACACGGATCCGAGGCTAGTCTCCAGTCCTCGCCTGTTTACACAGATCCGAGGCTAATTTCCAGTCCTCGCCTGTTACATGGATCCGAGGCTAGCCTCCAACCCTGGCCTGTTTACATGGATCCGAGGCTAGCCTCCAACCCTGGCCTGTTTACATGGATCCGAGGCTAGCCTCCAACCCTGGCCTGTTTACATGGATCCGAGGCTAGCCTCCAACCCCTTGCCTGTTTACGTGGATCCGAGGCTAGTCTCCAACCCTTGCCTGTTTATGTGGATCCGAGGCTAGCCTCCAACCCTGGCCTGTTTACATGGATCCGAGGTAGCCTCCAACCCCTTGCCTGTTTACATGGATCCGAGGCTAGCCTCCAACCCTTGCCTGTTTATGTGGATCCGAGGCTAGTCTCCAGTCCTTGCCTGTTTATGTGGATCTGAGGCTAGCCTCCAACCCTGGCCTGTTTACATGGATCCGAGGCTAGTCTCCAACCCCTTGCCTGTTTACGTGGATCTGAGGCTAGCCTCCAACCCTGGCCTGTTTACGTGGATCCGAGGCTAGTCTCCAGTCCTTGCCTCTTCGCTCTGCTTTTTCCCCTTTATCTTTTGTCTCAGATAACTGGGAAATTCATAAGTTTTCTCAAGAGTATATCGAGGAACAGCCAGAGCACTAGCCTCAGCCAGTCTTGATGGAAATGAAGATCCTGTTCTGTGCTGTCATGAGAAGCAGCTCTGTCCAGAGTGCTTGTCCTTTAGGGCACCAAGGCTCCTCTTCTGGGGTGCTGTAGACTTTAGAGAACACACATCTTGGTCACTTTTGTGTGCTCACTAGTGCCTGACAATGGAAAGTAGGTTGGTTGAATGAAAGAACTCGTCCTCCAACCCCTCTAAGAAGGACAAAATTCTATTTTTTTAGACGCACCTAAAAGGACTAGTTAAGATGAATGGAAGTGTCAAAGGAGTTCTGAGGGAGCATTAGAGGCCACCCTACTCTGTCCCATAACCTGGCTCTGTCCCCGTCTACACAAAGTGCCTGCAGAGGGCGCTGTGAGCTCATCTGTCCTGGACACCTAGGTAGCGCACTCCCTGCAGATTGTCCCTAAAAGGCCGCTAGGGGGTGCTCTAGGTCTTTGGACGCCAAGGGTCCAACCACCCTCCTGGGAGGGCAGAAACCTCCCTTCCTAGCCTTTTGCTGGGAGTGGGGCAGAGATTTCGGTAGAGATCTCAGTCTTCCAGGCTCCTGGCTCACCTAGTGAGATGGCAGGGAAGTCAGAGGAATGTGCGGTGGGGGTGCTGTCCATAGGTCCTGGGTCTGTGGGAAGCTGGATGGTTCTAGATCTTACTGTCAGACTTCGTTCTCCTTACCTGGAGTGGGAGCAGTGGGTAGGGCACATGCAGCCCTGGGGTATCCAGAGGCTTCCAGAAGGCTAGCTCGGGTGGAGCCGGGCAGACAGCATCCCTTCTATGGCTAGGGCAGTGAGGGGCAGAGCCGGGAACAGGTGTCTTAGCGGTGCTGAGGGATCTAGCCACCTGCTACCACCCACCATGTAGGACCAGGGGCAGTATGTGCCTCAGGAATAATGACCCATCCCTCAGGAATGGGTGGATTTACAAGGCAGGTCGGCGCCAATAGCAGCTTTATACTCAGCCTATCTGTGGTGTCTAGTTGTAGGCTATACACAGCTGACCTGCCAATTAACCCAGGCAGGGATATCATGGCCTCTAATCACCATCATTAGGTAATGGGGCCTGAGGACACCGTGGCTTCCAAGACCTGAAGGTCAAAGAGGCAAAAGAACCTGGGGCACGGGGCACTCTGCTTTACCCTGGAGGCAGTAGACCTGAGTGAGAGAGGTGCATCCCCCTGGAGGACAGAGGGAGCCAGATGTTTCCTCCAGTTCATTCACACGTGGCAGTGACACCCGCAGGCACCCGCCGCCAACTCCGGAAACAGGGGGCGGAGTCAGTGTAGCCTGGCGGGAGGCCTCTGGCTCCTGACCTGACGTGCTCCTTGGAGTCAAAGGTGATCCCACCCTCCAAGAAGGCAGTGGGACATTGAATCTGAGGCAAGTAGGCAGGGCTGGCCTCCCTCCCCGGGACAGGCACTAGCATGAAGAGTGCCTGGCATTTAGGGCATACCAGTGGGACAGGGCGGGACCCGGGGGCGCCCAGGGCAGGCGGGAGGGCTAGTCTGCGCCAGGCCTTGGCTCCAGCCCTTTCCGCCCCTTATTGTCCTTGGTGAGAACCGGACACTGTCCTTTTCCCACTGCCCCCTGCCTCCACAGCTCTGCTCCCCAGGGCCTCTGGGAGGATGCTGGGAAACAACAGAGGGCCAGAGACCCATAGGGACAAAGATGCTGAGAGAAACAGAGACGGATGGACAAGGGAAAAGGTTCATTGTGAAGTCACTGGGGGGCAGGCTCTGTGGGAACCCTGATAGAATGGGAAACTGGCAGCCCTGTCTTCCTCGGGGGACTCCAGCACTGTAATCTGGGCAGCCCTTGATTTAGGTTACAAATACGGCTGCCTCCTTTGCAAGCAATGGCCAGAGCCCCAAGGCAGACAGCCCAGGTACTTAATTGTTCTCTTTAGCTACATTTCTTTGCCTTCCTTCCAGGGGAATGGAAGTTTCTGGGGGTTCAAGGGCTAGAGCCAGAATCTTGCTCCCCAATGCACCCCTTCCAGGGCTTAGAGCCAGTTGGGCTTATTAAAGTTGTACCGTAAATGCTACTTGGTTGGTTCCTGCAGAGGCAGAGAGAAGCTCCTAGTTGGCCATAGAGTCAGGCTTTCTCAATATCTATAGCAAACGGCTAGAGGCCAACTACTGGTAATGGAGACTTCAAAGCTTTCCCTTGGGCTCCCAGGGACTGCCACACCCAGCTAGCCTCTTCGGCACTAGGCCTGGACAGGGTGGGAATTGTGGTCCACAGGTCTCAGCAGCTCCTCCCTGGGATTCAGATCCTTTGCCAGTTGGAGAGAGATCCAGGTTCCTGTACCTACAGAGGTTCCAGCTACAGCTGGAAAAACCAGGCACGTCTCTACTAAACAAATTCATGGGTTTTTTTTTTTTCCTGTATGGAGTGTGTATGGTGTGCACACATGTATGCATATTCACATGTATGTGGGTAGGTGGGTGTGCACGTGTATGCATGCAAGAGTGGAGGCCCAATGTTGAAGTCTAGTGTCTTCCTCAGTCTCTCCTACCTGTTTACTGAGATAGTCTCTCACTGAAGCTAGAGGTCACAGACTCCCAAGTCAAGTTAGCCAGCTTGCCCTGGGAATCCCTAGTCCCTGTGTCCTGGGAGCTGGGACTGCAGGAGGTTACCAAGCCTGCCTAGTTTTTAAATGGGTTCTAGAGATCTGAATCCTGTCCTCACACAAGCCCTTTCTCCACTGAGCCAAGTCCCTAGCTCAAATGAACAGTCTTTAGCACCGGGTTCCAATTGCGCTGCCCATGTAATCGCTCAGGATTTATTGAAAGTCCCATGATAGAAACGAGGCTCCTGTTTTATCCCTTCAAGGTCTGTGGTCATGGCACACTGGAGTCATTGGGCTATTCTGTGTTTTGTATCTATGCGAACTCAGAAACAAAAGGTCAATCAGTGTTGTGGCAGAGCCCTTCTTTCTTTGTCGCTGGAGCAACTGTGGCTTTTGCTACGCTGGAAAATAACACCAGAAATCTTACTTGGAGGACCCTGGAAGCAATAAAGCCTAAATCAAACGGCTTTCCTAACCTGCGAGGAGGACACCTTGGGGTCCCCTGAGAGCTTCTCACACCTCGCTGGAGACATCTGGGAAAGGAAAGTAGGGGAGGTCTCAGTGCAGGAGGCAGAGGCTCCACTGTCTACTCAGGGGACCTGGGGAGCAGGATTGCTGTCCCCGGTTCTATGGAGAAGAGCTGTACTCTTCTGTGGAGAGTTGCCTTGAACACTGGCCTCGAGCTATTTCAAGGGATTTCTGGGGCTGGGGTGAGGCTATCAGCGTGAGACTAGCAGCAGGAGACCACCCCTTCCTGCCTGTTTCCAGGCTGTGCTCCAGGCCAGCCTTAGGTTTGTAGCCAGAGTGAGACTAGAGAAAGGACACTTCTTGATTCTGTTGTTAATTTACTTTGTGTGAGTGTTTGCCAGTGTGTGTTTAAGTGCACCATGTCTGTGCCTGGTGCCTGCAGAGGTCATAAGAGGACATTGAGGCCCCTGGGACTGGAGTTACAGATGGTTGTAAGCCGCGATATGGATGCTGGGAGCCTAACCCAGGTCCTCTGCAAGAGCAACAAGCCCTTCTTCCCCTGAGCCCTGAGCTGTGTCGTGTTTCCCTAGCTCCTGCTGGGTTTTGCTGTTGTTGTTTGTTTTTTGAGACAATGTCCCATATATCCAAGGCTGGCCTTGAATTCCTTATGTTGCTAAGAATGATCAACTTCTGATCCTCCTACCTGCATCCCTCCAGTGCTGGGACTGCATGTGGACCACTGTGCCCATGGGTGTAGAACCAGGGCCTCATGCACAGTGGCAAGCACCGAACCCACTGAGTTACATCCCTAGCACCAAGAGCTACATCTTGAATCAGACAACTCTGAGATGTAGTTTGAGCTCTGACGCTGAGCAGGTGAGTGTCAGGGGCAAACTGAGTGACTTCCCCACGCTTTTGACTCCTTGACTGTAAAATGAGGCTAATCATAGTTACCTGGATTATAGTGTTAACCATTCAAACTAAATCCTGTGGGAAGCCTTGTAGCTGAGAAATGTTTGTTTCTTAGATGATGACGACAGTTGTTTTGGTGGGGGTAGCAAGGTCTCACATGATAGACAAGCACTGAGTTACAGACCTATCAGGAATGTATTTTAAATGATTAAAGGCGCACGCCTTTAATCCCAGCACTCAGGAGGCAGAGGCAGGCGGATCTCTGTGAGTTTGAGACCAGCCTGGTCTACAGAACTAGTTCCAGGACAGGCTCCAAAGCCACAGAGAAACCCTGTCTCGAAAAACCAAAAAAAAAAAAAAAAAAAATTAAATGAGATTAACTTATCTTTAAAGGGGGGGGGTGTTTACCAGAGAGACAGTTCGTGGCTCAAATGCTTGCACTCAGGGTGAAAAACAGGGTTCAGGTTCTTAGAACCCACAAAAAATGCCAGGTGGGTGTGGTAGCCTGTCTGTGATTTCAGTCTTGGTGGGGATGGGGATCCCCAGAGCAAGACTAATAGTGAATTCTGGGCTTGAATAAGCAATGCTGCCTCCAGGAAGAAGGTGGAAGAGCAGTAGAGGGTGATTCCTGGCCTCGCTGTCTACACATTTACACATGAGCACATCCATGCACACAGACACATGAATATGGAAAAAGGAAAAGTAGAGGCGGCCTATGGGTGTGGCTCAGTGCTAGAACACAACCTAGCACACAAGAAATCCTGGGTTGAATCCCAGTTTGAAAAAAACGAGACTGGTAGGTTTTTGAGTAAAGATTGCTGTTTATATTGTGGATAAGCTTCGTCAGATTGTGAGAACCGAAGATGGGCCCTTCTTAGCACGAGGGGACTGAGCAGCGCACAGCCTTCACACTTGAACTGAAATAATGGCTCTCTCCTGGTCTCCAGCCTGCTGGCCCACCTTCAGGCTTTGGGCTTGGCTGCTCCCATAACTGCTGAGCCAATTCTTTAGAGTCAGCCTATCAGTCCCTTTCTCGCTGTCATTGGTTCTCTTTGTGGGAGAACCCTGACTCATACACTCTTTTCACAAAAGGAAGGAAAGGCTAAAGCAATCTGCTCAGGACTACACAATCTTGGTACTGGCGGGGCAGCGTGCTGTCAACGCTCACACTTGCTGTTCCCATGCCCAGGGCTCCCCCACCCCCAATTTGAACATTAAAAAAAATTTAAATTACATTTATTTATTTTAAATGTATTCATTTTTTATTTTATGTGCTTTGGTGTTTTACCTGTATGTGTATTTGTGTGAGAGTTACAGACAGTTGTGAGCTGCCATGTGGGTGCTGGGAATTGAACCTGGGTCCTCTAGAAGAACAGCATGTCTCTTAACCATTGAGCCATCTCTCCAGCCCCATTTCTTCAGTAATTTTTGTTTGTTTGTTTGTTTGTTTTTTTGAGACAGGGTTTCTCTGTAGCTTCAGATCCTGTCCTGGAACTAGTTCTTGTAGACCATGCTGGTGGAGAACTCACAGAGATCCGCCTGTCTCTGCCTCCCGAGTGCTGGGATTAAAGGCGTGCGCCACCACTGCCCAGCCAGTAAAATGCATTTTAAAATTACATTTGTTTGTGTGTGCTATGGCATGCCTGTGGAGAATAGAGGACTAGCTGGGAATTGGTTCTCTCTTTCCACTGTGTGGGTCCCAGGGACAGAATTCATGTCATCAGGCTTGGGGCCAAGCACCTTTATTTACTGAGCCATCTCACCAGCCCTTTCTCTGCTTTCCTGAGATGGAGTCTTACTATATAGTACTAGCTGGTTTGATGCTTGTCGTCCAGCCCAGGATGGTCTCAATCATGTGGCAATCCCTCGTCCTTAGCCTTCTATGGGATGGATATACACCAGCTCATCGGGCTCCCACTACTTGATATAGCAAATATTTATTTGCTTGTTTCTGTCCTAGCACCATCCACTGCATGGAATGGAGGGGATGTGTCTGTTTAATAGTAGGTTCTCGACAATTTTTTTCTTTTTTGCAGAAGTAAGGCTTCAAACCCAGAGCCTCGTGCATACTAAGCAAGTGCTCTGCCAAGCTGTTTGTTTCGTGGCAGAGCCTCGCTGTGCTGTCTGGGCTGCTATCAAGGCCCAGCTCATGCTAGCCTCTTGCTTCAGCTTCCTAGGTATCTGAGGCTATGTGACACCGTGGCACCAGTTCACAGGCAGTTGTAGCCAGCACGAGGTTCTGGTGCTCACTAGGGAAACCAGGAATGTTAAACACATAGGAGGAGATGCATACCTGTTTTCCACACAGAAGGCCAGGAGTGGATGTGGTTAATAGCCTGGCAATCTGTGCAAAAGGTAGGGCCAGGGTACAGCCAAATCCCCCACACTGTCTGAGACTCTCCTTCCCTAGTCCTTTATCTGTTTCTCAGTCAATAGAACCCATCCTTAGGGGAGATGTCACATGTACTTTATAGTTTGGTGACCTCTGTATGACAGAGACCACACCAGATCCTGGGCCCTAAAGCTATCTTTATGGAAGAGGTCACTTGTACGTTGCAAACAAGTTCTGTTGTAATCACACTCTGTGCACACGGGATTGGGACAATTGTTACTAGGAATTTTCCCCCAGAATTACTGTACTTAACTACGTCTAAATAAACTGCCTGGGTCAGGCTCTAAGAGTTTGAATCAACACTGTCTAACAAAGTCTGTTGAACCTGATTTCCTTCTTGCCTTACCCAGATCTGCTTGTGGCATGTGCAGAGACCCACACAGGTGTTTATTGAAAGGACAATCAAGGCAGCTCCCAACTTCACACCTTGGCACATTGGGCTTTGCTGAAACTCAGCTTCTGCCTTTAGTCAGCTTGAAAACACTGAACTCAGACAAGGCAGATGCCTCTGCCAATGGCCCAGGCCTGTCTCTGGCTCCTTCCTCCCTCCTGTCATCTTTTCCTGTCTGGGTGCTTTAGGTTAAGTTCCCCAGAACCCCTGATTCACCTGAGCTCTTTCCCCAATGAGTACTACATCTTTGATCTATCGTTTCCCTGTGAAGCCTGTTTGTAATCTTCCCAGTGTGTATTTTTGTTGATTATATGTATGACAGTTCTGTTGTCCCTAGGAAACTGTAGGTACCTCAAGGGCAGGGACGGATACATTCTGACTATCTGGAGCCCTCCTGAAGGACTTAGTAATCTCTGTGGCACCTATGGGTGCCTGGATGCAGGTCATAGGGCGAACCGCTGACTAAGTCTTCACCTCCAACATAAACACACTCCCTGCCTCCCCTCCAGCTCCTGGAGATTGTCCTGAGGGCCTTATGCATGCTAGGCAAGCTCCCTATGACTGAGTTATATACCCAATCCCCAAATACAAATACTTTTTGAAAGATTGATTTATTTTTATGTGTATCCTTTGCATGCCTGTATGTGTATGCACTTTGCGTGTGCCTGGTGCCTGCACAGGACAAGGGAAAGCATCATGGTTGTGAGCCACCATGAAGGTAGTGGCCTCTGCAAGAGAGGAAAGTACTCTTGGCCACTGAGCCATCGCTCCAGCTCCATGAATACGTTAAAACAATTTTTTTAAAAACTGCTTTTTATTAAGCTGGGTGTAGTAACACACGCTTTTAATCCTAGCACTCAGGAGTCAAAGGAAAACCTGCACGAGTTTGAGGCCATCCTGGTCTACATAGAGAGCTCCAAGACAGCCAGGACTCTAGAGAGAGACTCTGTTTCAAAAAACGAGTAAGAATAAAAAAGATTTATTTTTATGATGTGTGGGCTGTACACAGGTGTCTGAGATCAGAACAGGGCTGTGCATCCTGAGGCCTATAGTTATATGTAATTGTGATCTGGCCGATGTAAGTGCTGGGAACTGAACCCGGATCCTCTATAAGGGCCGTATTGTGCTCGTCACCACTGAGCCATCTCTCCATCCCCCAACACAACACAGACACTTTTCAGGGGCTTTAATCACCTGGTCCCAGCCAGTTTTTCAAGCTTGTCTCCTGATGTTTTCATCCCATAAAGCGTTCTTTGTCCTGGAGACAGCTGCCGAGAATTACTCTATATGAACTGTCACACCTCCGTGTGTGTGAAGGCTGTCCCTTGGCTTTGTACACTGTTCCACAGTCAGGTCGAGTTCCTGGGCCTCCATGATGTCCTTCTCCTCTGTCTGCTGGTTAAGAGTGTGCATTCCTCCTTCTTTACTGACTACATTAAGGAGCCCTTTGGTTTAGAATGTTTCTTTCTAAACCCAAGCTAGGCAGGTAGACAGTGCCAACAGCCATGCGCTTAGCCGTGTGCAGAAGGAACTGCCCTCAACCAGTTCTGAATGATGATGGGAGGGAGGTAGCGTGAGTGCAAGGTGAGTCTTTAGCAGGTGTCAGCCTTACTTTATGTGTATTGGTGTTTTATCTGATGTATGTCTGTGAACTATGGGCATGCCTCGGAGGCCAGAAGGTGTTGTGTGCCGTGGAACTGGAGTTACTGATGGTTGTGAGTCACCATGTGAGCGTTGAGAATTGAATTCAAGTCCTTTAAGCCATCTCTCCAGTCTCCCCATAAGGTTTTTTTTGTTTTGTTTTGTTTTGTTTTTGGTCTTAGGAGACAGGGTTTCTCTGTGTATCTCTATCTCTGACTGTACTGTCCTGGAACTCACTCTGTAGACCAGGATGACCTTGAACTCACAGAGATCTGCCTGCTTTTGCTTCCCTGAGTGCTGGGATTAAAGGTGTGCGCCACCACTGCCCGGCTTGGGTGCCACTTAAAATAAATGTGCCAGGTGGTGGTGGCGCAGACCTTTAATACCAGCACTTGGGAGGCAGAGGCAGGCAGATCTCTGTGAGTTTGAGGCCAACCTTATATACAGAGCGAGTTTCAGGACAGCCAGGACTGTTTCACAGAGAAACCCTGTTTCAAACAACTAAAAAAAAAAGTATTTTGTTTATTTTTTTGGACAAGGCCACCAAGCTCGCCGCAGACGCGGCAGTGGTGCAGGCTGACCTTGACTTCCTCTGGCTTCAGTTCCCAGGTGCTGAGGGTCAAGCCTGAGTCACCACGACTGGTTCCTGTATTGACTTAAAAATGTATTAGATTTTTTGTTTGTTTGTTTTGTTTGTTTGAGACAGGGTTTCTCTGCATAACAGAGAAATAACTTACCTAATCTGTATACAGGCTGCCAATTTCCTTATAGCAACACCAGTGCCAATCCCTGTCTGACAAGACCTCTGCGGCCCACTCCTGCCCCATCTGAACCCGGAATTCCCTACCCCCTCATCTTTACTCCTTCAAACCCTGCCAGAGCTGCGCTCTCCCGACCCCACCGCTGTGTTGTGATGGAGGAGCCCAAGCTGGAGCTTGCCATAAAGACTCTTTGCTTTTGCATATGAATTCAGAATCCTGGTGGTCTCTGGGGTGCTCATGACATGGGCATAAAAATATCTTATACCTGGGGCTGGAGAGATGGCTCAGCGGTTAAGAGCACTGGCTGCTCTCCCAGAGGTCCTGAGTTCAATTCCCAGCAACCACATGGTGGCTCACAGCCATCTGTAATGAGATCTAGTGCCCTCTTCTGGCCTGCAGGCAGACATGCAGGCAGAATACTGTATACATAATAATAAATAAAATCTAAAAAAAAAAATCTTATACCAAAATACCTAATACATGGCCTGGAGAGACAGCTCAGCAGGTAAGAGCACTTGCTGCTCTCTCAAAGGACCTAAGTTGAGTTCTGTTCCCAGGTCTGGAAGTTTCACAATCTCCAGTCGGTCAGTTCCAGGGGATTCCATATCTTCCTCTGCCCTCAGAGAGCACCTGAATATTATATGTGGCATAGATACACACAAATAAAAATAAAATCTTTAAAAAGAAGTATATTTTTTTTAAAAAATTGCTACAGTAACTTTTCTTTCTTTCTTTTAGATTTATTTATTATGTATACAGTGTTCTGCCTGCATGTATGCAGGCCAGAAGAGGGCACCAGATCTCATTACAGATGGTTGTGAGCCATCATGTGGTTGCTGGGAATTGAACTCAGGACCTTTGGAAGAACAGTCAGTACTCTTAGCCTCTGAGCCATCTCTCCAGCCCCAAAAGAAGTATCTTTTTAAAGGCAGCGGGCGCATGCCTTTATTCCCAGCACTTGGGAGGCAGATGCAGATAAATCTCTGAGTTTGAGGCCACCCTGGTACTGGTACATTTAGTACTTGTTTAGTTCAATTCTGATTGGTCCTCCACAGGGTACAGTTTGTTTTTCCTGATTATTGTAAGGGTGAGGCCTAGTCCCAGCATTGTTAGTCTGCAGCCTGTCATGGCTGTGCTAATGTTAGGTTAGGCCTTGTCAATATGAGGTTGAAACGTAACTTATCTTTCTTTTTAAATAGTAAACTAGTTGCAGGTGTACTTGTTTTGTTTTTGGTGCTGGGGAGTGAACCCAGGGCCTGTCACACTTGTGCTTCTATGGAGACTCAGCCACACCTCTGCTTCTGCAGAGGTTCCCCCAACAAACCATCTTCTTAGCCAAATTCTAGCTCTACCGTGATAAATTGGGATGCTGTCCATTCAATTTCTTCCCCCTTTTTATTTTTTTAAACCCATTTATTTATTATGTATACAGTGTTCTGTCTGCATGTACACCACCTGAACACCAGAAGGGGGCGCCAGACCTCATTACAGACGGCTGTGAGCCACCATGTGGTTGCTGGGAATTGAACTCAGGACCTCTGGAAGAGCAGGCAGTGCTCTTAATCTCTAAGCCATCTCTCCAGCCCTCTCTTCCCCCTTTTTAAAGATTTATTTTTATTTTATGGTTACTAGTAGTGTTTTGTTTATAGGTGTGTCTAGGCACCACCTGCCTGCAAGTGCCCTCAAAACCTGAAGGGAACATGAACCTCTGGAACTGGAGTTACAGAGAGTTTTAACCACTGTGTGGGCGCCGGGAACAGAACCCTGGTCCTCCACAAGAGCATGCGTGCTCTTACCCAAGAGCTGCTTCTCCAGCTCTCTCTCCTCTCCTCTCCTCTTCCCCTCCCCCTCCTTTTATTTCTTTCACCTGTCTTTGTACCTAGGATGACCTTGAACTTCTGATCCTGTTTCCTCTCTCCCAGTGCTGGACTGCCGGGCACTGGCCACCGGGCACCGGACCACCACACCCACTTTATAATTCCCCCTTCTCATTCTGTTGTATTGACTTGGTGAGGGCTGTGTTTCAGCGGTGGCCTCTGGAGCCAGATTGTCTGGATTGTTTTGTTTTCCTCACGTGCCTAACAGAGGCAATGGTGGCAGCGTTTCCACGCTGCTGTGGCTCCTGGATGAGCTCAGGCACGTTCGGCACTCTCCATGGTACTGCAATCCATTAGTGAATGTCTTCTGCTCTGATCCCTGTCTGCCCATTCCTGTGCCAGGGAAACAGCAGTGCGATCTCCCAGAGTGCCCAGCGCAGTAGTCCCTCTACTATCTCATGGCCTTGGGCACACTATTTCCCTTTTTATATTCTCTGTCTCTCAGTTTCTTCATTCATATACGGAGAGTGGATTAGAATTTATAAATTTCGGCCGGGCGGTGGTGGCGCACGCCTTTAATCCCAGCCCTCGGGAGGCAGAGGCAGGTGGATCTGTGAGTTCGAGGCCAGCCTGGTCTACAAGAGCTAGTTCC
This sequence comes from Ondatra zibethicus, assembly GCA_004026605.1. Classification (NCBI taxonomy): domain Eukaryota; kingdom Metazoa; phylum Chordata; class Mammalia; order Rodentia; family Cricetidae; genus Ondatra; species Ondatra zibethicus. The sequence continues at coordinate 31,807 of PVIU01006032.1, forward strand.
AGGACAGGCTCCAAAGCCTTAGAGAAACCCCGTGTCAAAAAACAAAAACAAACAAAAAACAAAAAAATACAACAACAAAAAAAAGAATTTATAAATTTCATAAAGGTATTAACTACAAAACCTGCCAAGCTGAGGGGCTGGCCTGGGGTAGGTGCAGCTGCTGCGTTTGGTTCCCAGTGCCCATGTCAGGCAGCTCACAACTGCCTTGAATTCCACGCCAGGGGACCCAACACACTCTTCTGGACTCTGCAGGTGGAGAATGCATGCGACACACACACACACACACACACACACACACACACACACTCATAGATAGAAATGAAATTAATTTTTAAAAAGATTTCTTTATTAATTATATATATTCCTGCATGTATCTTGCAAGCAAGAAGAGGGTACCAGATCTTATTACAGATGGCTGTGAGCCACCATATGGGTGCTGGGAATTGAACTCAGGACCCCCTGAAGAGCAGTTAGTGCTCTTAACCTCAGAGCCATCTCTCCAGCCCCTTACTTATATTTCCAAATAACATATGGTTATATGATTATTTTTCCTTCTTTCCGGTTTCTTTTATTTTTTTTATTTTTGGTGATATTAGGGATTGAAACCAGAACTTTGTGCCTGCTGGCATGGTCTCCTAATAGACTCCAGGCCATAAAATGGGGATCTAGTTGTCATTAATCCTCATTTTCCTACATACTTCCCTATCTTACCTTTTTAATTTCAATGTATTCTAATTTTTAGCTAAATTAGCAATCAATTTTTACATCGTTATTGGTGTGAAAACTGAGCTCAGGAGGAATGTAAATAGTGCTAGCCTGGGATATATAATGAGTATCAGGCTAGCCCAGTCAGAGCTACAAAGCAAGGCTATTTAAGAAAACTCAAAAGAAAAAGAAAGAAAGGAAGAAAGAAAGGAAAAGGAATTTTGAGGAGAGAAAGATGAGGAGAGCCAGAGGAACAGTGAGTCAGCGCTGAGACTTCATCTCCTAGAAATGTCAGAGAAGCAACATGAAGTCTCACCAGAATGGCTGCCTAAACAGGACCACGCGAGTAAACATGCTAAGACGGAACAGGGAAAGCTCATGAGGTCTCAAGCCTAGACAAAGAGCTACAGGCAACTAGCGAACCTTAGAACAGGAGAAATAGCCTTCCCAAATAGAAGCCACAGAGAAACCCTGTCTCAAAAAACCAAACCAAATGGTCAGTCCTAAAAACATATACAAGTAACACTACAGTGACTGAACGGTTGTGTTAAACTCAGGAATGTGAACACACACATACACACGTAACAACAATTAAAGAAAAAGAGGCTGAGGCTCGAGAGATGGCTCAGAGGTTAAGATCATATACTGCTCTTGTAGAGGACCAGTGTTCAATTACATGTTTTGCTCATAAACATCGGTAACTCCAATTCAAAGGGATCTGATACCCTCTTCTTACTTCCTTGGGTATCACACAAACACACACAGAAATACACAAGGTGTAGAAGTACATACAGGCACATCGATACACATAGAATATAACTCTAAAAGAATTAAAGAGAGGCCATGCATTTGAAAGAGAGCAATGGAGCGGTTGAGGAAGGAAATGGAGGGGGAAAGTGATATAATTATACTCTCAAAATTTAAAAAATTAGCTAGGTGGTGGTGGCACATGCCTTTAACCCCAGCACTTGGGAGGCGGAACCGGGCAGATCTCTGTGAGTTTGAGGACAGCCTGGCCTACAGACTGAATTCCAGGACAGCCAAGCCTACACAGTGTGACTCCATCTTAAAAAACAAAACAGCCCGGCAGTGGTGGCGCACGCCTTTAATCCCAGCACTCGGGAGGCAGAGGCAGGCGGACCTCTGTGAGTTCGAGACCAGCCTGGTCTACAGAGCTAGTTCCAGGACAGGCTCCAAAGCCACAGAGAAACCCTGTCTCAAAAAACCAAACCAAAACATAAAAACAAAACAAAAACAAACAAAAAGTTTTGAGGCTGAATCAGGAATTTGTGTCAAAACTGTCACTGTAAAATCTGTTTTGTTAATCAAATTCAAGGACACAGGGCTAAGAATCTTCCCTTTCTAAAGTGATAGACACTCACAAACTCCAACTTCGCTATTTGAAATCAGTTGATGGAAACGGCACATCCTACTCTTCTTGCCTGGTAGTCTGAGTAACATTGGTTACTTTCTTTCTCGCTTTCTTTTTTTTTTTTAAATAATAATTGCCAATAAACGGTGAAGACTTTGAGAAAGTAAGTTTTTTTTTCTTGTAGACATATTTTCCATTGGGCTGTCAGCTCACAAAAATGATATGGAGACTTATTATTATTATTTTAAAAATATATTTGATATGCATTGGTGTTTTGCTTACATGTATGTTTGTGTGAGGGTGCCAGATCCCTTGGAACTGGAATTACAACAGTTGTGAGCTGCCATGTGGTCCTCTGGAAGAACAGCCAGTGCTCTTAACTGCTGAGCTAACTCCCCAGTCCTATGGATCCCTCTTTGACATACCAAGGTAGTCTGGATTTCCACATCCAGGTAAAAAACTTTGAACAGTGGCTCTTTGAACATCACAGTCTGCCTTTATCTTCACTTTCTAGTTCCCAAGTGGACCTTCAATCCACTCAGGCCAGAGTTTCTCTTTAAATCAGGACCTTCCTTATGTAGCTCCCATTGGCCTTGAATTTGGAGTAATCCTCCTGTCTCCTGAGTCTTGGTGTTTTAGGTCTGTACCGTCTTTTCCTGGCTTAGTCAGGACTTCTTGACCCCCCTACCCTCAACTCTTCTGCTTATCTTGAACCCTACAGAATTGCTTCAGGGGCTGGAGAGATGGCTCAGAGGTTAAGAGCACTGACTGCTCTTCCGGAGGTCCTGAGTTCAATTCCCAGCAACCACATGGTGGCTCACAGCCGTCTGTAATGAGATCTAGTGCCCTCTTCTGGCCTGCAGGCATACATGGAGGCTGAACACTGTGTACATAATAAATAAATAAATCTTTAAAAACAAAAACAAAAAACCAGAATTGCTTCAGGCTGGGTTTGGTGACTTGTAATCCTAGCACTTGGAAAGCAGAAACAGGAGTATCAAGAGCTCAGGGTCCTTCTCAGCTATTTGGTATTGCTCTAGGCCAGCCTGGAGTCATTAGTCTCTGCCTCAAAGCAAAACAAAACCCAGGCTGGAAAAATGGCTCCGTAGTTCAGTTCACTTGCTGCAGTTTCAAAGGATCTGAGCACCAATGTCACACAGCTCACAACTGCCTGTAACTCCAGCTCAGGGGATTTGATAGGCTCGTCTGGCCTCTGCAAGCACCTGAATGTATATAGCATATGCTCACACAGACACACATATGCACACGTAAAGACTTTAAACCGAAACAAACCAAAGATCAAACAAAAACCCCTCTTGTTTGATTTAAATTGGAATTCTAAAGGCAGCTCTTTATCTTATCCTGCACTGATCCTTTCTTCTTTTGTTGGGTTCCTCTGGAATCACAGGTATGTGCCATTCCGACCATGACTAGGCTGTTTCTTTCAGATAGGGTCTCAAATTGGAGTTCAAAGTTATCCTAAATTCTTAGTAAAATCCTGTTTCAAAATAAAAAGGTCTCAGTGGTAGAGTACTTGTCCAGCAAGCGTGAGACAGTACGCTGATCTTCAGTGTTTGGTGGGAGTGTTGGAAGAATGATTTAATAATTAAATGAGCGGGGTCTCTGCGCTAGAGAACTGCAACATTTGGCCTATCCCCAAACTTTCCACAAGTCCCACTCAGTCCAGATCTGTGTCCCCAGGAAAAGCAGCGCAAAAACTCCTCTGGACTTAACCTGCGATTTCCAAAAGAGCGCTCTGTTACCTTCCGAGACCTGAGCGCGGCCGGAAGTTCCCAGGAGCTGTCCTGAGAACTACAGTTCCCAGAAGGCAGTGCGGAGGAAGGGCAGTAGTAAAAGAGGACTTCCGGACGCTGATGCGGACCTTAACGCGACGCCCAGAGGTACGCTTAGGTGGCGGGCTGAGTGGAAAGGTGGAAGAGGGTGGCAGTGACTAGGAATGCTTGTCAGATGCAGAGCGGGCAATGGTAGAAAGGATCCTCAACCTAGATTCCTCTCCTTGCAGCGACCATGACGAAGTTAGCCCAGTGGCTTTGGGGACTGGCGCTCCTGGGCTCTGCCTGGGCTGCCCTGACCATGGGAGCTCTGGGCCTGGAGCTACCTTTCCCTTGCCAGGAAGTCCTGTGGCCACTGCCTGCCTACCTGCTGGTGTCCGCTGGCTGCTATGCCCTGGGTACTGTGGGCTATCGCGTGGCCACATTTCACGACTGCGAGGACGCCGCCCGAGAGCTGCAGAGCCAGATCCTGGAGGCCCGAGCGGATTTAGCCCGCAGGGGGCTACGCTTCTGACACCGTCACCCATTCCGTCCTGACATCCTTCCTCATTCCGCATTAAAGTGCAGCTTTTATTTTCTAGCCTTGTTTATCTTGAGTATTGGGGATTAGGTACTGGGGTTCTAGATATCAGAAGTCAAGCAGCGGGAGGCAGGAGAGCCACCTTCTCAGGCTTTAGCTTTGCATTTTGGTGGTGTTCTGTCCCCTTCTCAGCTCTTTTTCTTTTTGAAATAGGGTCTCATGTATCCATGTATCCCAGACTGGCCTCGAACTCAGACATATGGCTAAGGATGCCTTTCTCTGCCTTGCCTGTCATTCCTAATTACAGGCAGAGGTATCATGACTAGATTATGTGTTTGGGGATTGAACGTGCTGGGCTTGAGACATGTAAGCCCTCAACTGAACTACATCCTCAAACCTGTTTTGCTTATCTGTTTAGATGGTTTTACTAAGTAGCCCAACTTGGCCCACAACTTGCGTTGCTCAGGCTGCCCTCAACCTTGCAGTCCTCCTGCCTCAACCTCTTTGTTTTGTTCGAGACAGAGTTTCTCTGTGTAGCCTTGGCTGCCCCAAAACTCTGTAGACCAGGCTAGCCTCAAAGTGAGAGATCTGCCTGCCTCCACCCCCTGAGGGCTGGGACTACCAGCTCTGCTCAACCCTTTAAGTGCTGGGATTATAGGCTTCCCACACAAGGCTGTCTATATACCCAATTTCCATTTTTTTAACCTCCAAGTTTGTTTGTTTTTTTAAACGGCCTTCCGGGTCTTTGTGACTTCTAGCTCTGTCAGAGGCCAGTCCGAGACCCACCTTGTATCAAGTCAGGAAGGCTGAGAATCATGAAGAAAGCACAAACCCTGCAGGCAGGGGTGGGGAACAGTTTATTTTAAGGCACAGTCTAAAGATACCACCTCAGCCTCCAAAATGAGAAAAGATAATCTCTTAAAAAATGTGATTTCATCCCATAGGTCCCATCCAATCTACGTAAAGGTCTTTCTTTGATCCCTCTAGTTTGAAAATCAACTTTTTTCCTCACAACCCATTGCATCCATGGAATTGGTCAGGAGGACCAGCAGAAACAGGAGCTCTTTTTGGTATCAAGTGGGCTCTATGGTGCTTGTGGTCAGGTCTGCAGAAGGCGGTATTTCCTGTCGTGCTCTGGGGGATACTTGCAGAAAAGCCCAAGGCGGATCAAGCTGGTAAGGATTCCTGGAAGGTTGGGCACCTGCAATCACAGAGCTGCCATAAAGACAGGAACTGTTTGCTTGTAGACTCCTTGTCCCATCTGGGATCTTCTTACCGTGATGTATGGGTCTCTGAGGCGTAATCCATAGATGGACCAGGAGGCAGAGGAAAGGAGGGTGGCAATGGTGAGTGAGAAGGAGAGACGCTGGGTTGATTTAGTCTGAATGATCTTAGCCTAGGGCAGAAATACTCCTGGTTCAGGTTCACATTACCATTCCTGAACTGGTGCCTAGGAATTTCCATGGAAAAAAAAGACCCAAATCCCTCTGCTTTTTCACCCAGCCCTCTCCTGCACCCTGCTCACCCACCTCTACTGCCTGGCCTCCTTCCAGGAGCTGGATCTTTTTCCCCCTTCTGGCTAAGGTAGCCTAGCCCTTCTCTCCCCAGCTCTTGGCCACCTCACTCACCAGGTCAGCCAGTGGCGAGAGGTACATGCTGATAGTAAAGACACTGCAGAAGAGGCCTAACTGCTGAAGCCGAGCCTCCAGGTCTGGCACCAGAAGCCAAAAGTAGCCGTAGCCCAGGAGAAGGAGCCCCAGCAGGGCCGCAGTCTGCAGGAGCACGGTGTGCTGCGGGGGATAAGCAGCTTACTTGGGCTGCACCAGAACACTGATTTCTCTGGTGGGATTGCTTTGTCCTGTCTTCATCCGTGCTCTAATGGGGAAGTCAGCTTTCACCCCAGCTTCATGCCAGTCTCTGGCACCAGTTACTTGAAGGAAATCTCACCCACACAACACTGGAGGTCTCCAGGGAAGGGAAAGTTGATCTTTTTTCTCCCTCCCCTTTTCATGTGAGCCTCACGTATACAGTAGGAGACAAATGAATGTTTTTGTGATTGAGTGGGAAAGCAGAGCTAATGGCCATTCTTAGCCACTGGCCCCAGCTCTAACTGTAAGGGACTGCCAGAGACAGTATAGTCCCCTCTCCCCAGCACTAACACCACTGGGCTAGGGAAGCCACCAGCCTTGTGAGCAAGAGGAGGGACGGTGGCTGTGAGTGCATTCTGTAGGCTTCCTGGGAAGGAGAACCAGAAGGGCCTTCTAAGAAAAGGAAGTAATGCCATCCCACTAGTCTTCCAGGAAACTGCTCTGCTACCATGGCAGGGCGTGGAGCAGAGGTGGGTGCGAGGGAAGGCCTCTACCTTCTGAGGACTGTAGTGCAGATATGCCAGGATATAAAGAGTCTGAAGCACAGCACCCACGGTATTGACGATGATGAGGGTCCCATCTCCCTTCAAGACGCCATAACTCAGCCAGCCCAGGTTGCTGTGAGGGGAGGGGGATTATGGTCCAAGGGGCTGAGTGTGGTAGGGGGGTCCCCAGGGACCTCTTGAGCCTCCCTCAGCCTTTCCCATCACAGCCAACAATATCCTCACTTGACATCCGTGGTGAGAAAAGGCAGGAACTGGATGCTGTCCACGCTCCGTGTCCTCTGCATGTGCCTGAGGTCCGAGCTGGAAGGGGACCCAAAGGGAATTGTTAAGAATGGGTCCTCAGTGCTTGTCATCCACCCTGAACGACAAGCAGATCTCCTCCCTCAGGCTGAAGGGCCAGCCTCGCCCTAGCACCCCAGATCATCCAGCCCTATTCCACTTTCATTCTGGGTTCCAGACACAGCCAGTAATTGTAGCCCCGTCTCTTGACCACTTTCCTCTCCTGATATTCTGGTCCTATCTCCAGCCCAGTCCACCCGCGCTCTCACAGGCCAGTGGAGAACATGCCCAGGGTGAATAGCACGCAGGCACCGGAAAGGAACGAGTCCGCCACGCCGCCCGCCTCCATCCCACCGGAGTCGGTTCCCTTGCCCAATGCTGTGCACTAAGCAGTTCAGGCCCAGAGCAGGCGACTGCGAAGCCCCGCCCTCCCCGCGGACCGGCGCCGGAACCCGCCCTCGCCACAGCGGCACCGGAACTGGGGCCTCTGCCACACCAGCACTGAATGCTGGAGGGCTGGATTGGTTCCCGAGCTTCGCCTTCGGATTGCGCTTAATGGTTTTAGTAGGGACTGCGCAGTTGTCCCCGACCGGGCCCCTCCTCACACTGCTCTCTCCTTGATGACCACTAGCCCCAATGTCTGTGTTCCCTCGTGACCTTGTATGCTAGAAAGCAAACACCAAATTTAGTATTACCGAGTCTTCAGCCTCCTGTTAAGTGCTCCAAATCAGAAACTTGGTTACTCAGCTTTAGGAAGTTTTTGTCCTGGAGGTTATTGAAATCCTTTTAGCCTGTCTCCTAAATAGCAGGAACTGTCAGGAGTTGCCATCTTTCTTCAGATGCCCTTCCTTACACAGCCTGCCCTATCCATGGACAACCCTACCTGGCGCCCTGTTCAACATAGTGGCTACTGGGAACTTTCCCGCCCATCCGCCCACGCAGCTCTGCTGGTGGGGTTGTGCACATGCTTCCGCTGGCGTCCAGCTCCCTGACTCACCCAGACAGCGTGAGTAACTGTATGGTGGCCAAAGCCCTGCGCTTGAGGCTGAGGCGAGTGGGGTAGAGTGGACAGGAAGGAAGAGCATACAGAACGGGGTGCGGAGGGGATCAAGCTCACGACTACAGGGAATTCTGCAGAGCCCTCAGAGGAGAAAACACCCTGTGGCCTGGCAAGAAGCATGTCTTTTTAGAAAGAGAAAGAAGTTAAACCGAGCTGTGTATTATATCTCCCCCTCATCCTAGTCATTTACTAATTTTGTCTTTTATTTACTTACTTTGTTATTTGTGAGACAAGGTCTCACACTGTAACCCAGGCTGGCATCGAAATTTTGACAATCTTCTTAGTCAACCTTCTAAGTGCTGGGATTCCAGGCATCCTTATGCTTTGTGCTGCTGAGCAGTGAACTCAGAGGGCTTTCACATATTACACTGCCGTTCTACTTCTTGAGGTGCATTCCCAGTCCCTTACTTTTGCTTTTGAGGCAAGGTCTGAGTTGCCTGCGCTTATCTCAAATTTGCAATCTTCCCCCCTCAGCCAGGAGCATAGCTGGGATTCTAGGTGTGTACCATACCAGCTCCGATTGTGTCCTGCATGGCTCCTGCTGTGGCAGAGTCTAACACACAGGAGGGACTCTGTGATCATAAATTGACATACAGGGGCAGAAAAACATGTCCAAAAAACCAAAAACATTGCTTTATTATGAATCCAAAAACACTGTATAAAAAAAAAACCTCCAGTTGTAGAAATGAGCAGACACAGCACATTTATATACAGACACTGTACACATGGGCCCTGCCCTTTCAGCTACATTCTACACAGATTGTACACATGGGCACTGCCCTTACAGCTATACTCTAAAACCAGTATAGTCCTTGTGTTGGCACAGTTCCAGGGAATGCTGCCCGAAGGACGGGGAGGATGCAGTCGGTGCCTGGCTACAAACCTCTCTGGCAGCTCAGCAGGTGGAAATCTTGCAGAGATGCTGGGTCAGCCCAAGCATGCTGCCTCTCCTGTACCCGGCTCCCACGCAGGAAGCCGTCTCAAGCTTCCACTTCAGTCAGTTCATCTGGACATCACAGCTTCCTTGGAAGGGTGTCTGTAGCGTGCAGCTGCATGGCCTCAGGCCCCTCCAGCCCATCTCCCCCTGGGCCCTCTAAGTGGCCTGCCCAGCTTGTTTCTTTGGCTTAAAGGTAAAAATTTCAGGGAAAAGGACCTTCCCGTCTTCTTTCTCCATCCCTCTGAAGTGGAGGCAGGAATGGCCCAGTCAGGCTGGTTGAAACCCTTAATACTGAGCCTTCTGAGGCTTTAGGGTGGCAGCTTAAGCAGTGGGAGTGATTCCCAGGGCTGGAGCTTTGGGGTGCTTATCTCCGCTCCTCGGCCCAGTTCCAATCCTTAAGCCAGGTGAAGCATCCACCTTCACTGAGTTTGCAGTAGCAGCAGCGGCAGGAGCAGCACAGCCCAGACCAGTGGGAAGAGTCGGGGGGCAGCACTGTAACCGACGCTGTGCAGAACCTGCACCTCCGGGTCATCTGCAGGTGAGAAGGCAGAGACAAGGTAAGTGGCTCCGCTGTTTGCACCACCTTCCAGCCAGACAGGATACAGCCAGCCCCTGTGTGGCAAAGGGGCTGCTTCTATTAGCAAACCCCTTCCTGTGACCCAGGCCCACTTGGCTCTAGTTCCCTACCTGCTAGAACTCTCTTCTCCTGTGAATTGGCATGGGCTTGAGGGCTATGAGCTGAAAGATAAGAATGGTAATAGATCAGGTATTGCTACAACTTCCTCCCCACCCCAGGCTCACGCTCAGCAGGGCCTGACACTCACTGATTTTGCCATCGACAGTCACCTTCAGCTTCAAGCACTGGTTTTCTTGATGGTAGATAGGTATGGCTGTAAAATAAATCCATAGGATCTTAAGGAAAGAGCCTTTGCTAGAAGAAGATATGATTTCAAATTTGACTCTGCTTTTTCAGTGATCTATTTACTTAAAAAACTTTTGGGGGGGCTGGAGAGATGGCTCAGTGGTTAAGAGCACTGGCTGCTCTTCCAGAGGTCCTGAGTTCAATTCCCAGGAACCACATGGTGGCTCACAACCATCTGTAATGAGATCTGGCGCCCTCCTCTGTTGTGCAGGCATACATGGAGGCAGAATGGTGTATACATAATAAATAAATAAATAAATAAATAAATAAATAATTTTTTTTTAATTTATTTAAGACAAGATTTCATTGACTGCCCTGGAACTTCTTATGTAGACCAGGCAAGCTTTAAACTCACAGAGATCCGCCTGCCTCTGCCTCCCGAGTGCTGGGTAAAGCATTCAAACCATACACAACCTTCATTATTTATTTATTTACTTATTTGTTTTTTTGAGACAGGGTTTCTCTGTGGCTTTGGAGCCTGTCCTGGAACTAGCTCTTGTAGACCAGGCTGGTCTCGAACTCATAGAGATCCGCCTGCCTCTGCCTCCCGAGTGCTGGGATTAAAGGCATGCGCCACCACCGCCAGGCTTATTATTTATTTTTACACTTTGCTTTCTTCTTCTTCTTTAGTGTAAGTCACAGCACATGTGTGAAAGACAGCACAAATGTTGGGCGTCAGTTCTTGCCGTCTGTCTTGCCTCTGCACTGCATGCTCGATAAGGCTGTTTCTTCATTGCTTTTTCTCCCTCTTTTTTAAGACAGGGTCTCTACAAACTCCCTGCAGTCCTGAGATTGACTATGTAGACCGGGCTGGTCTCAAACTCAGATACACATGCCTCTGCCTCTCAAGTGCTGGAATTAAAGGCTTGGGCCACCACACCCCACCAATGTTAAATTTCTTGTCCCTGCCTCCCATCACCAGATAGAGGTGCTGCGGTTACAAATGTGTTCAGCTGCCTTTGCCTTTCCTGTGGGCTCCAGGGCCATGGCAGCCGGCGCATGTGGGTTCCAGACAGGATTCAGGTTGTCAAGTTTATGCAGTAACTGCTTTTTTATTTTATTTATTTGTTTACTTAGGTTTTTTTGAGACAGGGTTTCACTGTGTAGCCCTAGCTGTCCTGGAACTCCCTCTGTAGACCAGGCTGGCCTCAAACTCATAGAGATCTGCCTGCCTCTGCCTCCCGAGTGCTGGGATTAAAGGCGCGCGCCACCATTACCCAGCCCCTGTTCAATTTGTTTTAGGCATGGTTTTACTCTAGTCCATACTGACCTGAAACTTTGTCTGTAGTTTGTTTGAGTTCACACAAGTCCTCCTACTTCAGTCTCCTGAGTGCTGGGATTATGGTTGCAAGCCCCCATGCCTTGCCTAATCTTGATATTTATTTACCCTCAGTTTTTGCCTACTTTCTGATCAGTGTTCAGTCCTGTCTCTCATTTTCCGGAACAACACTCAACTTCAGCAGTGGTAGTGACAGGGACATGGACGATGTCCCTTCCCCGTCTCTCATGACTCCCAGCCTGAAGTTGGGCCATTTTCTACTGTGCTAGCCTAGACTCAAGCAGAGAACAAGCCCTGGACCTTGTAACTCTCAGGATTCATCAATGGGTTCCTGCCACCTCAGGATGAAGTATAAACGCCTACTAGTATATCGGCTGCAAGAATCTGTCCTATCCACTTTTCAAGCCCATCACTGTATTTCTCGTACGCTCTAGAAGCGGTCACTCTCCCTTGGCGCATGCGCCCTTGCCCTTGTCATTCCACACAGTCTTTGCTGTCTTTGACCTTGGCAGGCACACAGGTCATTTTCCCAAGTGCCCCGTGTTCATGTCTCTTCTACTGGCCTGAAGATTTATGTGGGTTCCTTCCCAGCTTCCTTGAGGACAGGGGCTAGGAATGTTTTAGTTATTTTGTGCCCATGTGAAATCTGAGTGCCTAGCACACACCTGAAGCTTGTTCCACATCTGTGATATGATGAGAGAAAACTGAGTTTACATTTGGAAGGGGGCGGGGCTCTATGCTACTTGACCCCCTCTAAGCAAGCACCCAGGCTCATGCTGCCGGCCACTAGTGCTGTGACCTGTCCCTTGTGTACTCACAGATGTAGTAGTAGCTGTGCCCTTCCTTGAACTCCTTGCCCAAGGTAAAAGGTGTGAAGCGCTGGAATTTTTCAGATAGCTTCTCTGGGCCATGCTTGGCACTGGGCTGGTTGCACTTCCAACGGACCTGGTCCTTGGACTGGGGCTGGCATGCCGCATACTCCTGCTGCTCCACCATGTACAGTGTATACCGCTCCATGGCAGCATCTGCCACAGAGTCGTCCTCGTAATGCGGGCAGATGATGTCGAGGTAGTCATTTAGCCGCACGTGGACAGTGTAGTCCTCCTCCCGGAACCTGGGCCGGTGCAGAGCGGAGGGAAGCAGTTCACTCAGAAGTCAGGCTGGAGCCCGAAGCTTCTAATTGGCCACATATCATTCCTTACAGTTCACACTGGAGTCCCAAAGAATTTTTCCCAAAATCTTAACTTCCATATTTTCTGATCTTGATCTCTTTCATCTTTCTTTACCATCTTCCACCATTCCCTCGCTACCGGCATCTCCTACTCCTTCTCCAAATAACATCCACTAAGTATCTCGCAGGTACCAAAGTACTTTCTAGAACACCCCAGTATTTGCCCAAGGATAGGTTCTGTTTCTCCAGGTGATTCTCTAAATGCCAGGAAACTTCAATCTGGGCTGTTCTGGATTCAGGAGCCAAGTTGGGTCTCTCTCTACTGTTGCTGAGCTCCTAATCACCCCATTGCTTATCTCACCCTGTCCTGGCTCTCAGAGTCTCGGATTTCCACTACCCTGCAGCACCCAATCTCTGGTCCAAACCCAGACTCAGAGATAATAAAACCATTCTTATCAGGTGATTCAAATCTCCCTTTCTTGTTACTCAAATTTATGCCCTGATCTCCTTGTCCCATTCCCTCAGAGCACCCCCAAGCATCCCTGATCTCCTTGTCCCATTCCCTCAGAGCACCCCAAACACCCCTGTCTTTTTAGGTCCAAGAGCCTCAATCCCACCTTCCCCTGATGAGCTGCTGCAGTTCTGCCTCGCTTTTCCTTCTCCCCAGGTGAAGCCAGCTCCCCTCCCCTCCCCCCCCCGTCGGTTCCCCCCAAAGCCTGACAGGCTCCAGCCTGACTGCCCACCAGCCCCTCCCACTTAGCTTCAGACACCTGGCTCCAGCCTGGGTAGGGTCTTAGCGGTGGGAAAGTGCTCCCCGCTCTTTGAAAGCTAGTCAGCGCTCTGAATTCTCCCAAGCACTGCCAGTGAGGCTCAGCAGAGCTGGCTGCCAATTTGCTTTAAAACCAAGTCCTTGGCATGGGTGGTGCCCATAGTGATGGTGGGGTTCCATGGTGGCCACCCACCACCCAGTCATCATGACCCTTTAGAGGCCTGGCCTTGCGACAGCTCGCAGCCTCTACAACTAGGCTTAGCAGGCCCCTCCCCCACCCTGGGGAAAAGAGAGAAGCAGAGGGAGGGCTTTTAAAATTCCTCTCTGGAGAGATAAACATAGAAGCCATTTCAGAACAGGTATTTCAGCTCTGGGCCTGGCGTCTTTCCCCCATTCCCGTGATGGGCACTGACTCATGCCTCATCCACCTCTGCTACCCGCCCAGGTACTCTTGAAAGCCTGTGAAAATTTACCTTGTCAAATGAAAGCAGACCCCAGGACCCCAGGACAGCTCAGTACTACTGGTTTTTCTCCAGTGCTGTTCTCTGGGCAGAGGGAGCAGAGACATCGGAATAGCCAGGGTGCCTGTCTCTCCAGGATCATGGGGCCCACAGCCCAGCTTACAGTGGCACCCTTCTCTGACACTGCCTCTGCCTGCAGCTTGGGGATCCCAGGGCTAATGCCCACTGCCCTGAGTCACCTATGCCAATCCTACACCCGCCCTGCTCATTGCCGCCTCATCTCGTCCCCCAAGCTGGCCCTGGCTAGACTGCCCATGACCTCCACGCTAGGCCAGCTTTCCTGTAGCTGTAAATAAGCCAGGGTATGTGTGTGTCCAGAGGGACAGGGCTGATGCTATACTTAGTGGGGCACTATCTTCTCCTCTTAGCCTGCCTGGGACACTTCGTCTCCATCTGGAAAGGGGGGCTACATTAGTGGTGGAGAAGACAGGGAGGGGGGCAAGGAAGAGGCTCCTTCCTGAAAGAGAGGAAACCTGGGAGCTTGGGAACGGAAAAGGCCAGAGATCCCCCCTCCCTACTCATGGCTTCCTGTCCCCTCCTCCTCCTTCAGCCAACACCTGGCATGGGCATAAACAGGGACTTTGCTCTTTCCCACTACTGGGGCAGGACTAGGTCAGGGAGACAAGGGCTGACTGGGCTGCCGTAGCACCCCAGGGCCAGGAAGACACTGTCCTTAGGGTTGGCAGCTGGCTCTGTGCTGCCCTCCGACACGTCCTAGACAACAGACCCTCAATAGGCAGTGCCACAATGCCAGAGGAGACCAGCACACATCTGTCTCAGGGGAAGGGGAATGGTGTAGTGGTATTTTGTGCCCTCCCCGTCAGGAGTGAGGCTTTTTTCTCCTTGTCCCATCCTAACCCCCTCTTGGTTTTCCCCAAATACTGTTCTCACAACTTGAGGAAACTCAAGGGCAAGAACAAAGGGTCTGACAGGGTCTTCCTCCCCAAACCGTTTGCTTCACAGCCCTAAACCTGACCAGGAGAAATTACCTCCTTCCGGTTACAGCCCGCAGTGGCCGCGTGAAACCCCCCTGCCCCTCCCCAAGCTTTCCAGAGACACTCCTCGTCAGTTCCTTAGTGTGGCCACCTTGGCCACTCCCTCGGTCTGTCCATGCACAGCATGTGCCTAATTTATGCCACCCCAAAATCCTTGGGGGCACTCTCCAGGGTCATCTTAAATACAGAATAAATACCTAATGCCTAGATTAGGAAACCTAGATTCTTACCAAGAGTCTTCCCAGGGCTACTCCGAGCGTTGTGTTTACTCTTGGTGTCAATAGGTGCCTGTCAGTATACAAATGCTCAAGCGGCACACAAAAAGACAGGGCACAGACGTTTTGTGGGGGGACTTAAAGAGCCCTGGAGGCCAGGGCCAAGGCTACATTCTCAAGGCAAGGACGCCCGGCATGAGATCCTTACTTTAGGAGGGATGGGATGCCAGAGGGCAGGAAGAGAAGGGCAGAAATAGCGCCTGTGCAAGTAGGCATGAGCCACGGTCCGGTGTTGCCAGTTACTGAGGGAAGGGAAAGACTTCATCCATCCCACTCCTGGCCACCTCTCCTAGGCTCAGGCCAGGGGGTGGCTGAGGAAAGGCATTGCCAACCAGGCGCCCAGGCTACCAGAGGGAGTCTCGGGGCTTACTTGGGATTTGAACTGTTCCAGAAGACGATGTGACGGTCAGCAGCGGCCAGACTGCAGCACAGACCCAAGAGGGGGGCCCAAAGGAACTCCATAGCGTGGGGCCGGGCCGGGCCAGGCCGGGACGAGAGCTCTGCAGTGTAAGGTTCCCACTTGCTCCTCCACCGTACAGTAGGCACCGCGATCACAAATCTGGCCTCTTCGCTGCTCGACTCCGCCTTTTGGGCAGGCGCCTCCCGACACCCGCCCCGCCCCCGCCCCGCCCGGCGCGCGCTGCCCCAGGGCTCGGTGGCTAGGGAGGTGGAGGAAGGGAAAACGACCGGAGTGGGGGGGCTCCCTGCCCCAGGGACGGAGCGCGCTCCGGGGTCTGCACGGATCTCCCCTTAACTGCGTGTTCGCTTACCGGGGGGGGGGCACACGTCTGTGTGAGGCTCTGTAGGCTTTGTGGGACAGGGCGCGGCGCAGATGCAAACTGGAAAAGGGAACTCACTCGTGTGGGACCCGGTTCTGCAGCGCAGGGCGCCAATCTTGCCAAGGTGCGAGGTGGGGGCTATACCCACACCTTTCCCGAGATTCACACCCAGGCCCGCGCACTCGCCTTCTCACACTCTCTCGCGATTGCCCCCCCCATGCCCAGACTCTGCGCTTGACTGCCCCTCCCCACACAGACGCGGCTGTTTGTTTTTGTTGGGTTTGTCAATGTTGTCTTTGTTCAAGAGATTGTGTCATCGCTTAGATGCCGGGAATAAAGTGCGACGCTGTGTGTGATCAAGTGTGTAACATGTGCGGCCAGGGCTAAGAGCGCCTCAGTCCATCAGTACTTTGTGCGAGAGGAACAGATAGGACCCTTGGGCTCACGAGGGTCTTAATATTTTAATAGCGCCGAAATACACTAATGACCTGTTTATATGTCTTACGTGTGCCTCGAGCGAATGCGCTCTTGCAGGTGGACTGTGGGAATATGGTCATGAAGGGTGACAAACTAACCGACACATGTACATATGGCGTGTTTAAATGCGTGTGATGGCGGGTGTAAAAACACTTGTGAGTGTGTGCGGAAGCGTGTGAAACGCCTGGCATACGTATGCTAATGTTTGTGAACAGTGTGTGAAGAAGAGGGGAAAGGTGTTTGGGCGTGCAGCGGGGGTGGGCTGGAGTAGGGGTAGTTTGGGCCGCTGTGTTTGGCTCAGTCAGACTTGGGTTTTCCAGTCCGCCGGGCCTCACTACCAGGCTCAGATCCCCCTCCCCCGCTCCATGTAAACAACCTTGCAGGAATTCACCTCTCGAATCACAGCTGTCTGGAGAGGGGTTGGCGGCGTCTGCGCCTGGGTTGGAGCTGGCGGGCAGGTGTTTGATTAGGCTCGAGTGCGTTCCTGGAGCTGGAAAGCTGAAAGCTGAGTGTTTGATAGTTTGCGTGTGTGGCTGTGTGCCTGCAGGGTTGATGGGGCAGGGGTTTAATTCCTGCCCTCCCCCCTTTCTTTGCGGCTGCGCATCACAGCAAGCCGCCGACCCGGGGCTCTTGGCCGGCCCTGGCCCAGCTTCCTGGGTTTCCAGGACGTTTCATCCTGGTTTTTTACGGCCAGGCCTGGCGGCAGAGCCTGTAATTACGCCGGGCCGGGACGCCACGGCCAGTCCGGTGCTGACCCTGCTGGGGAGGAGTCTGGAGTTGAGGAGGGCTCTGACCTTCCTCCTCCTCCTCCGGGAGGAGGGCCCTACTTGTCGCTCTTACCATAAATATTTACTGAACTCCAACTAGGTGCCGCGCCCTGTAACCCCGCTCTGGGTCAGGGTCCGGCTTTGCACAAGCACATGCCACCTGCGAGCACACCTGCCTTATGGGACGTGCCGGAGCCCCACGCAGATCCAAGGTGTGGCCCGCCCCTCCCGCCGGGTCCGAAGTTTATCAGCAGCCCTAGAGAAGCGCCTCACGCGCTTTTTGCTCATAGGTGAAGGTCCCCCATGCGCTTCCTGTGGTGCGAGTACCCTCTCCTAGTTCTTTTGCTTCGCAGGGTTTTGTTTTGTTCTCTGTCGCGTTGCCGGCGCCAGCGCGAACAGTAGCCGGTCAGAGTTTGTTGAGTGAGGTCACTCACGGCAAAGGTGTAAACCTGTGACTGCTGAGAAACTCGCAGAGGAGTTAGGCAGTAGTACATCTTTAGAGAAAATAGCCCAAGACTGTCTCTGGGGGAGACGGCGTTGAGGCCGGATCGCCTCCGCTGGCTGCCACTGGGCGAATACGTGTGGGTCCCGCGCTGCGCAGCTCCCGCCTGGCAGATTCAATCTTCCTGGGTCCAGCCTGGCAGGGACGTGGCGCCCCCTGACTGCCCGAGTCTAAGGCAGGAGCGAGCTGGGTGGAGAGGGTGGCGGAAACCTAGGCACCGACAGGACGCAGAACTTCTGGTTTGGGACCTTCTCCAGCATTATCACTTCAGCCCTTGATCCTATCCATATATTTGTGCTTTTAAAAGTAGCCCATCTGTTTCGGCTATCCCTTGGCATGGAGAGCGCAAGGATGAGGCTGAGATAAAGTCTTTGCCCTCCTAGAGTCCCGCAGTAAGCAGGGCACTTTTGTTTGGGCATGTTTTCCTGGAACTGGGTAATAGAGGAAATACGCCTGGCAAACAACAGTCTTGCAAAGTGCTGAAACTAGACCCGCAACACATTCGCACCACCCCGGTGCTCCTAGAGCCGCTGCGCCGCCTGCTGGGCGGAGAGGAGAGTTTCAGGCTCTGGGAGATGCGGTAGTGGACGACAGGAGGGACTTCAGAACACAGAATAAATCTAGGCCTCCTGGGCATCCCAGTTCTAGCTCGCCCCGGCATGTCTGACTTTGTTTGGGGCTACCTGTTACCCTAAAGTTGTGTACCTGCATTGTCTCCCAGCACTCCCACCCCCAGGCAAGCATCTGTGCTAGGTGACAAATATGTATGAGGTGTCTGTTAGTCTGGGGAAAACCCCTTTGTGAATCCCTTCTGGGAATTTTTGAGCGCTAGGCTTAACTCTGGGTGTGCTGGGTGGGGGTGGGGAGATCCTGGTCCACCGAGAGCACTGCTCACCCTCAGGCAACTTTTCCAGACTGGAGCAGCCACAACCACTAAGCCGCTCCTCTGACGCTGCAGAGTAGGGAGGCCAGAGCCGCTGCCATGGGGCATATGTAAGTACTTGGGCGAGGCAGTGGCATAGTGGGCCCTAAACTCGGAGCCATTTTTGCCTTCCTCTCTGAAGGTAATTTTGAAAATGAAAGTGTACAATTTCTTACGTTATTAGTAATGTGTGCAAATTTTTCAGTTTGGAAAATAGAGGTGGGAAAGAAAGGAGCTTCTGAGCCGGGTGGTGGTGGCACAGGCCTTTATTCCCAGCACTCAGGAGGCAGAGGCAGGTGGATCTCTGTGAGTTTGAGGCCAGCCTGGTCTACAGAGCTAGTTCCAGGACAGGCTCCAAAGCCACAGAGAAACCCTGTCCTGAAAAAAAAAAAAAAAAAAAAAAAAAGAAAGGAGCTTCTGATAGGATTTTTTTTTGATAGGGTATCACTAATATGTAGTAGCCCTGGGTGTCCTGGAAGTCATGATGTAGACCAGGCTGGCCTCAAATTCACAGAGATCCGCCTTCCTCTGCCTCCTGAGTGCTGGGATTAAAGGTGTGTGTTATGGGACTGGAGACATGGCATAGCAGTAAAGCTCACTGGCTGCCCATCCAGAGAACAGGACTCTATTCCCATGTGGTGGCTCACAACCATCTGTAACTCCAGTCCCAGGGGACTGAGGCCCTTTTCTGGCTTCTGAAGGCAGGGGCATGTAGGCAGTGCAGAGACTTTTTAAAAAATTTTCTTCAGTATTTCTATTTATTTTTTTATACATTTTTTATTGATATTTATTGAGCTCTACATTTTTCTCTGCTCCCTTCCCTGCCTCTCCCCTTCCCCCTTCAATCCTTCCCCAAGGTCCCCATGCTCCCAATTTACTCAGGTGATCTTGTCTTTTTCTACTTTCTACTTCCCATGTAGATTAGATCTATGTAAGTCTCTCTTAGTGTCCATATTGTTGTCTAAGTTCTCTGGGATTGTGGTTTGTAGGTTGGCTTTCTTTGCTTCATGTTTAAAAGTGAGTGAGTACATGTGATAATTGTCTTTCTGTGTCTGGGTTACCTCACTCAAAATAGTGTTTTCTAGCTCCATCCATTTTCCTGCAAAATTCAAGCTGTCGTTATTTTTTTCTGCTGTGTAGTACTCCATTGTGTAAATGTACCACATTTTCCTCATCCATTCTTCGGTTGAGGGGCATTTAGGTTGTTTCCAGGTTCTGGCTATGACAAACAAAGCTGCTATGAACATAGTTGAGCACATGTCCTTGTGGCACGATTGAGCATCCTTTGGATATATACCCAAAAGTGGTATTACTGGGTCTTGAGGAAGGTTATTTCCTAATTTTCTGAGAAATCGCCACACTGACATCCAAAGGGGTTGTACCAGCTTGCATTCCCACCAGCAATGCTGAAGTGTTCCCTTTTCCCCACAACCTCTCCAGCATAAGTTGTCATCAGTGTTTTTGATCTTGGCCATTTTTATAGGTGTAAGATGGAATCTCAGAGTTGTTTTGATTTGCATTTCTCTGATGACTAAGGATGTTGAACATTTCCTTAAGTGTCTTTCAGCCATTTTAGATTCCTCTGTTGAGAATTCTGTTTAGGTCTGTACTCCATTTTTTTATTGGATTATGTGATCTTTGGGTGTCCAAATTCTTGAGTTCTTTGTATATTTTGGAGATCAGACCTCTGTCTGATGTGGGGTTAGTGAAGATCTTTTCCCATTCTGTAGGCTGTCGTTTTGTCTTGTTGACCGTGTCCTTTGCTTTACAGAAGCTTTTCAGTTTCAGGAGGTCCCATTATTAATTGTTTCTCTCAGTGTCTGTGCTGCTGGGGTTCTATTTAGGAAGTGGTTCCCTGTGCCAATGCGTTCAAGTGTACTTCCCACTTTCTCTTCTATAATGTTCAGTGTGGCTGGCTTTATGTTGAGGTCTTTGATCCATTTGGACTTGAGTTTTGTGCATGGTGATAGATATGGGTCTATTTTCATTTTTCTACATGTTGATATCCAGTTATGCCAGCACCACTTGTTGAATATGCTCTCTTTTTTCCATTTGATATTTTTTGCTTCTTTATCAAAGATCAGGTGTTCAAAGATGTGTAGATTGATATCCAGGTCTTCTCTTTGGTTCCATTGGTGGTGCAGAGACTTTTATGCAGGCAAAGACATCAACGCACATTAAAAAAAAAAGTAAAAATATTAAAACAAGCAAAACACCAAACAATCATGTGCCATCAAGGCCAGTGCTTTGTTTTGATGGAGTTCAGAATAGGACTCATTTCTGCTGGAGTGTGATGGTTAGTGTTTGAGCTTCCGCAGGAGACAAATTTCTGGGACTGTCTGGGAGGGAGTTTCTAGACTGGGTTTGGTAAGGTGGAAAGAGGAAGATTTTCTCTGTGAGTGACACCGTGGACCGGCGCCTGGGCTGAATGAGGAGGAAAAAGCCAACTGAAGAGGCACACTCTTGTAATGCTTCCTGACTGCAGCTGCCTTGGGACCAGCTGAAGTCTTCCCTGCTATGGTGCACAGTGCTCTAACACGGTGAGACAAAGTACAATCTTCATTAAGTTGCTGTTGTTGGGTATTTTTGTCACAGTGTAAGAAAAGTAATTAGTACAGGACTTTCCCCTTGTTAATTCTACAGCAGAATCTTTTCCCATCGCACACAAGGTCACATACCATACATTTTAAGTCTGGGTATGAGATGCTGTCATAACATGCTAGGCATGAATTCTCCCTACCATGGGGCCACACCCCAGCTCTGGAATGGATTTATTTTCCAAACCTAAGACCCATGCACTGGAGACAAACCCTCTAATACAGATCTATATTCCCTAATGCCTATGAAGGATTTATTTTATTTTAAGACCATGTTTCATTATATTATCTAGGCTGGCTTTAAATTCATGATCTACTTGCTTCAGTTTCCTAACTTTGAAGGGCATAGGCAAAAAAAAAAAAAAAAAAAAAAAAAAAAGAAAGAAAGAAAGAAAATGCTTTGGATAGTGCAGGCCCAAGGAAAATCTTTAGCTACTAGTCCAGCTATCTTACCCAAGGCCAAAGTTCAACAGAGCCCAATACATCTGCTCCTCTCGCCCTCCTACCCAGGTGAGACTCTGGGTTTTGGTCAGATTCCCCCTCAGGTTGGGGGGGTTGGACAGGAGGAGGAAAGAGATAGGGGAGGAAGAGCTAAGGCACACACACACACACACACACACACACACACACACACACACACAATTACTAATCACTGGTGAAATTTCTTAAAGCACTTGGCACCGTGTCCAACACTGTACTGGGAGGGACTGGAGATTCTGAGATGCCCCCTTGCCTTAAAGGGATTTCCAGTGCACCAGGAAATGTGGCAAATGTGAGAATGATGCAGCGAAGACTACAGAGAGAAAGCACGTTTATCTGGGATGGGGAGAACATCATAGAGAAAAGGCCGTTTGACATGGGTCTTCGAGGACACATGAAAGAGGACATACATAGCGGCATGGCTGTGCAGTGAGTTCAGCCACAGCAGACACCCCAGGATGTCAGACCATATCTGGTGGTGTAGAACAGGAGCTCTGTCCTCTGTATGCCATTACCATCTAGAAATCAGAGTAGCTGACTTTACCCATGAGACCCTCTGACAGGACCAGGGCTATTAATGTCCCCTGTAGAGAGGTGGAGAGTGGAGGAAGGCTCATTAGCCCCTCACGTGAGATTTCAGGGGCTCCCTCCTGTACACTCCTCACCCCAGTGTATGTAATCCTGCCACAACTTATGGTCAGTGGTCTCCAGGGGTGTGTGTGTGTGTGTGCGCGCGCATGTGTGTGTGTGTGTGTGTGTGTGTGCGCACGCGCACGCACGTGTGTGTAAGTAGACAGGAGAGAGGCTAGCTGAAGGAAGGGCATTTTATGCAGTTTTTGTGAGGTGGTTACTCACGTCGGGCACAGCCATTTCGGGGCTACCCTCAATCCTCTAACCCTTTACTCACGTTCCTATGAGCAAGCTCAGCAAACTCTTGGGCGCACCAAGCCAGACTTGCGTGGAATCATCTCTTGGCCTGTCACTCATGCTCAGTCTGGTATGAATAGATAGATGTTCACATCTCCCGAGAAAAAGTCACACAACACTGCCTCGTGGTGTTCAGGGGCCTCAGGAAGGAAAGGGTGGCAAAGGGTCTCCAGGCTTTTCTGTGGGGCTCAGGCTGGCCTGGTTCTTTGTTCTTTTTGTCTGCAGTGCTGGACCAAGAGGACCATGTGTTTTCATACCAGGAGAATGGTCGCCCACTGAAATACACCTCTAGCCCTTTTGCTATTTTCTTCAAGGTCAAGGATCTTGTTAAGTTGCCCAAGCTGGACTTGATTTCATGTAGCACAAACTAGCTTTGTACTTTCAGTCCTCCTGTTTCCGTCTCTGGAGTAGCTGGGGATGCAGGTTATATTAAATTTTTTTATTAAAATATAATATTTTTCTAATTATAAATGAGATGATCACTGCAGAAATTTTGGAAAAAACAAGGAATGTTTGCATGAAAGCTGTCCTCAAACACATGCCCTTCATGGCCCTTTCCCCAGACTCTGCAGTTCTCATGGCAGACACCTCTGAGAGGTTATGGCTTGGTGCTCAGGGCCCCGGGAGGAAGCTCTTGTGTTTGTTGTAGGGTTTATGATAGCATTGTTCACCTGCACTTTGATCATGTGCTCTCTGGTCTTTATGGGCTCCTGCAAACACTGATTCAGGTTCAACCCCTGAGCAGTAGAGGAGAGTGGGATTGGGATCTTTGATTGGTGCCCTTTGTGGGCTTAGGCCCTAAGGTGCTGTTTCTGCCCCCCCACACCGCCCAGTAGCTACAGTGGTGGGAAGGCTTCAAAGTGCTGTTTGCTGGGAGAGCGTGAAGAGCTTGTGCAGGCAGGGAAAAAGAGGGTTAGAGTCGGGTGTCTGCCCAGAACCAGAGCATGTGGGTGTGCAGAAGAAGGAGCTGGGTGGAATGGAAGGGCCTAGAAGGACAGAAGGACCTTCTTGAGACAGGCTCTAAGATGCCGTCCCCAGCATAAGCCGGCCTGGACTGAAGCTGAAGGTGGCAGAGGTCCTGGTGGTCCTCCTACTAGGAGACATGATTCAGAGGATGCCAGACAAGGCCACCAGTTAGTCAGAACGGTGCCAAGAAGTCCTGTTTATGTCTTGGCTGTGGAAACCTAAGAAAGTTATATTCTGAGCCTTGCTGGCTGTTTTTGTCTCCCCCTCCCCAGTTTGTGAAATGGAGACAAGAACACTGTCTCCCTAGAAATACTGAATTGAATATGTTGGCTTGAAGGAGGCCTGCAGGAGTAGGCTTCTCATAGCAGTGTGTGCTCCCAGCCTTCACAGGCGCTTTGGAAGGAAGTGTGCTTATACTGGAGGAAGAAGGGGGATCTCCAGAACACAATTATGGGGGGAGGTAGGAGACCCATGAGTTTAAATATTTGTTGTATTAGGAAGGATGTGACAGATTTCCAGGACTGTGGCAGCCAAGAGGTAGGAGTCATAGTGGGCAGGCAGTGGGTGGCAGAAAAACTTGTGAAAGCCAGTGCTGTGCGTAAGGGCAGCCAGGGCCAGACATGCTAGCAGCCTGGTGCCCGCAAGAGCAACGGAGAAAGGTGGGGAGAGCGCCTGCCCCTTGGCGTCCATTCTGCCTCCTCCCTGTTTGTTCTCCCTAGCTCCTCTCTAGTTGTCCATCCCTATCCTGCTTGAGGCCTTGGCACTAACAGTATGCTGGGCACTGGCTTGTGCAGTAGATTGTGAGCTAGGTGTTAAACAGGAGCGTGAACGGACTTCATAATGGTGAGGATAGGTACAAGAGACATAGATGGGAAACACAGCTCGGGTGGTGCAAAGGGACCAGAACTACGCAGAGAGGTTGAAACAGAAGTATTCAAAGAGCTGGAACACAGGGTGGTAAACAGTAGGGTTGGGGGCGTTGTCTTTGTTAGGGTATATGCCCGACAGACCCTGGGGAGGTTCTTTGGTGAAGGACTTACAAGTAGTCTGAGTTTAAATGAGCTTCCATTTTAAGTTGGGCTGGAGAGGGGCTCTAGGATTACAGGGTGGATTTGACTGGAGATCCTTAGGCAGAAGGGAAACAGAGAAGTGGGAAAGGTTTGAAGAGTAGAGAGTAGCCAGGGTGTCCTGGGAATAATAACAGCATTAGCTCATGGCTCTAAAAGCCTTTTCCAGTCCAGGCTCGTCATCCAAAGCACTCTGCACGCGGCGGCAGTAGCACTTCATCGCTAAAGGCAGCGTAAGAGGCGGACTGCACTGGTGTCCTCATTTTGCATCGGACCAAATGGAAGCACAGAGAAGCTGGCAATGTCCTTGAGAATACAGTCAGAAAGCGGTAAAGCCAGAACGTGTAACAAGGTGGTTAACTTGAGAGCCTGCATTACCCATTCCTAGAGAGAAACACCATAGTGATATTTCATTTGTATTTTAATAAATAAATCTTGCCTGAGGATCAGGAAAAGTAAAACGGCCACACTGACCAGCCTTACAGACCAGGCAGCAATAACACACACTTTTAACCCCAGTAGCCACACTAGCTTGCCTTAGAAACCAGGCAGTAGTTGTTCACGCCTTTAATCTCAGAACTAGAGAGGATTATAAAGCAGGAGGAGACAGCTCTCAGACTCAGTCTCATTCTGAGATTCCTGGAGGCAGAATCGTCATTTCGGACTGAGGTAGAGTTGAGAGCCAGTGGCTGGCTGCTTTGCTTTTCTGACCTTCAGGTTGAACTTCAATTTTTGTCTCTGAGTTTTTATTAATTGTGCTTCAAAACACTGAGTCCCAGGGCTGCCCACTAGAAACAGAGAGAGAGATGCAAAACCATTCTAGAGACAATCTTCTCAGAATGCTGCAGCTATTTGGTGTGTGTGTGTGTGTGTCTGTGTGTGTTTTTGTGTGTGTATGTCTGTGTCTGTGTGTCTGTATGTGTCTGTCTGTCTATATGTGTCTGAATGTCTGTGTGTGTCTGTGTCTGTGTGTCTGTATGTGTCTATCTGTTTGTGTCCGTGTATGTGTGTGTGTCTGTATGTGTCTGTGTGTGTGGTGGAGAGCATTAGGAGCCGTGGTGGAGGAAAGATTCACTATTAAATTGCCCAGGTCTATTCTGCCGATGCGCAACCAATCAGGCGCATCCACCCAGGACACCTGATGCAAAGGACAGTGCTCAGATACCAAGCTTAGAATCCATTTCTCCCTGGTCTCGTCCTGATGATAGCTCTGGCTGTGCTCTCCACTCAGACTTCTGTCAGTCACGTTAGGACTGAGCTTTCCTTCCATTCCATGAGCTGCTCATCCGTTTCCTTCCAGTGAGTACTTTTAGTGCTTCAAGTGAGGCACAGGTTGGGTTCTGTCCCTGACAAGCCAGTGCCTCGACCACCAGAGGGAGAGTAGGTAGTGGCTACGAGGGTCTGTCAAGATGCACACGGCTGGGGAACTCAGAAGCACACCTGGGTTTGCAGGAAGGACAGAGTTCTGTTTCAGCAGGTCACATTTCAGTGCTGGGAATTTCCTGAAGAATGAATGGTGAAGAAGCTACAAACTGGGGCCCAGACTTGGGCACGGCTCCTTGAGTACAGGGTGCGGAGGAGCAGAGGATTTGACTGTGAAGCCACGCAATCACCATGCGAAAGGGCGAGGAGCTGGCAGCACCTGGAGGAGCCAGGCGGGTGTCATCAGAGGGAAGAGCAAGACAGGCACACTATTAGCGAAGAAAATGACAGGCTTCTGGCTGCTGTCCTCAAGGAAGAGGCCCCTTCATGGTTCAGCCAATGTCTAGGGACTCATATTGACCTGTCCTGACCTATAAGGTCATTCCCCAACCTATCACTGTGACCAGAAGCTGCTGTATAGAGACTAGCCAGGCTCAGGACAGTTATGATACCTGTGGTACCTAAGAGACAGGGTGTTCCCTACCTAAGCCATGTGTGCTGAGGATGAAAAGGGAACACCAGGGAAAATGCAGACTCTACACCCTTAATGTCGGGTTCTGGGCCTGCACCACTAGGCTCAGTCTTTAGAGTTTCCTTTAGGATCAGGGAAATCTGAGCCAAGCTGTAGATTAGGAGT
This sequence comes from Ondatra zibethicus, assembly GCA_004026605.1. Taxonomy (NCBI): domain Eukaryota; kingdom Metazoa; phylum Chordata; class Mammalia; order Rodentia; family Cricetidae; genus Ondatra; species Ondatra zibethicus. The sequence goes on from PVIU01006032.1 coordinate 58,322, forward strand.
GAAGAAACCACAGAGAGAGCCAGGAGCTGCGTGGGGAAACCGAGGACGCAGGTCCAAGGAGGAATAGGAAGGGATGTAGTTAAGGGCAGAAGGCGAGAGTTTCTTTTCAAGAGGGCGTGGCTATTTGTCAGCGTGGAGTGTGTATGCCAGTTCTCAGGCTACCTTACCCAGGTGACAAACTTCAGGTTCACAAATCCCCATCCCATTGTACCTCTGGCCCTGGGCAACTCACAGCCATGTCTACTTCCTCACCTAGGAAATAAGGGTATAACTGCCTGTGCTTCGTATTAAGTGAGGGTGTTTCAAGCGTCTGGGGACTGGCGCATCCAGCACACACAGGCCTTATATGGGCTGTTTCATGGTGACTCTTACAACGATAGTAGCAAGTTCCAACCCAACGGGCTCTCTCCACTGCCTACTGATGTATAGGCCTCCCACTGTCCTGAAGGGTCCCACCCAAATCCTGCCGTGTCCCTCAGAGGATGGTTTATGTGCATTCACAATGCGCCTGTGCTCCCGTGGGCTGCATCTATTACCACTGCAGTGTGGTTCCGTGTGTCCTCACTGGCAGGAGCCGAGGCAGCAGAGCCTTCCTGGTTGGGAGGTTCCCAGGAAAGCTATTTGTATCTCCATGTGTCAGCTTTCATTTACAGCCCTGTCACCTTCTGTGGGACTGGGCAGAGGGTGGCTTTGATTGGTCACCTCTTTGCTGTAATACTAGGATTCCAGATCTTTCTGAGGGCAAAAATCTTTCCACTGAGTCACTTGGAAACTTCCTCAGCCTGTCTGGCCATCATCTTGACTGTTCATCGACTGCTGAGCCCAGCATGAACACAGCTACCAGACTCACAGTGAGCTACTGTCACAGCAACCCAGTCCTGCAGAAAGCCTGAGCAAAGTGAAATGCTCTGCCCTAGACGAGAGCACCCAAAAATAAGGGGTGGGGCTAAAGACAGCGTGCAATCTATCAGCATCAGAAGGAGCCAGACCCCTTGCACAGGCAGAAGTGAAACCTCTCTCCAGCTGTAGGGCTGCACTAGTCACCTAAACCTAGGCCTGGGTGTGACGGACCCTCATTGCAGTCAGCTACCTGATGATCTGACTTCTGCTCCCAAACTCTGCCAGGCGGAGGGCAAACTCAAGACCCTCCTCCCAAGGCCTTACTCCCTCCCTTGCAGAACTCTCTTCTTCTGATAGACATGGTTCCCATGTGTCATTAGGTGCACTAGAATGTTCTGTAAGATTAGGAGCTGGCAAGACAGGTGGTGAAGGAGGGACAGTCAGAAATCTGCTGCCCCACAGGAAAAGGGGACTTGATGGCAGAACAGCTCCTCCATTGAATCCGCAGTGACAAAAGACAGTTTAGTAACCAACTGGGATTGGACCAGGAATAGATTTGGTGGCGAGTGATGGGAAGGGGTCACAATTGAGTCCTTTGGGATGTGGTTTCAGAAGTGTGTAAAAGTGCCAAAGTCATCTCTAGCATGCAGAGTGCTCCTGGGAGGAAGAGGAGTAGAAAGGGGAAGGATCGAAATTATTATATTGTGTGTTTACAAAATAACAACAGGAAGCTGAGCAGTGGTGGCAGATACATTTAAAACTAGCACTCAGGAGGCAGAGGCAAGAGGATCTCTAAGGTTGAGGACAGCCTGGTCTATGTATCAAGCACCAGAACAGCCAGGATTACATAGAGAGACCCTGTCTCAAAAAAACATAACAAGTCAGGCAGTGGTGGTGCACGCCCATATTCCCAGAGCTGGGAAGCAGAGGCAGGTGGAGCTTTGTGAGTTTGAGGTCAGCCTGGTCTACAGAGTGAGTTCCAGGAAAGGCTCCAAAACTATACAGAAGAACCCTGTCTTGAAAAACAAAAACAACAACAAACCTTCCTGAAAGAAACAACAGGCCGGGCGATGGTGGCGCATGCCTTTAATCCCAGCACTCGGAAGGCAGAGGCAGGCGGATCTCTGTGAGTTCGAGATCAGCCTGGTCTACAAGAGCTAGTTCCAGGACAGGTTCCAAAAGCTACAGAGAAACCCTGTCTTAAAAAGCCAACCCCCCCAAAACAAAAGAAATAACTAGAGAGATGGTTCATTGGCTGAGCACTTGCTGTTCTTCCCGAGGACCTGAGTTCAGCTCCCAGCACCCTTAGCAGGAGGCCCACACACACCTGAGTTCAGCTCCCAGCGCCCTTAGCTGGAGGCCCACACACACCTGAGTTCAGCTCCCAGCGCCCTTAGCAGGAGGCCCACACACACCTGAACTCCAGCTCTAGGGCACTGGGTGCCTCCTATGGCCTCCTTGGTTCCCTACACGTGTGGCACAGGCCCACATTGATATATACACATGAGGCACAGGCCCACATTGACACATACACACGTGGCACACACCCACATGGACATACCCACATGGACACATACACATGTGGCACACACCCACATTGACACATACACACGGGGCACACACCCACATTGACACATACACACGGGGCACACACCCACACTGACACATACACGTGGGGCACACACCCACATTGATACATACAAATAAAAACCATTAAAAACTTTCCCTAAAAATTATTTTTTAAACGAAATGCCAACAAGAAAGAAGTCTATATATGTTCAGTACAGACACATTTTTTTTTTTCTGAAAATTTTTGTCCCTGGCTGACTGCCTAGAGGAAGAGCCCACAGACATGGAGGTTTAAGCTACATGAATAAGGGGCCGGGTGACTGGCTTGGAGGTAGAATCTTGCGTAACGTTTGCAAGTCCTGGTTCAGTCCCCATTACCCAAAAACAAGGCAAAACAAGAACAAGAAAATGTGTAATTATTACTGCGTGAAAATCATATTTCAGTGATAAAACACCACAGACAACCAGAACTACAGTCAGCAGGACCCAAGTCTGTGAGCATCAGGACAGTGAGTGAGGACCACATGGCTCTCCAGAGCTTTCTTGGGGTAACGGTTGTGGTCACAGGCCAGGGCCTAAGGTTTAGCTCACCTCAGTCCAGGGCTGCCTGCACTCTGTCTCTGGTTGCTCTGACTGACTCAGAGGCTGGGAAAGCCTTTCTTTAAATCCCTTCCCCATAGGGACACCGAGAGTCTCCTAGATTTTTGTCTCCGGCTTACTGGGTAGTCTAAGAAACAAAGAGCATACCAACCCACTTTGGCTACTGGCAGTGCCTATAAAATAAACATGATTAGAAAAGCCAGGGACCACCAAGACACTGAAGAAATGGTGTTCAGTTGTTACTGAATCCAACTCCACAAAGCCTCCCCTCCCCTACCTCCACCCCCATTTCGGCCTCAACAGAACTCCATGCCCCCACCCTGCTTCCCAAGCTGGGTGGGGTATAGCACAGGCCTGTTTGGGTGATATTTATATAAGAAGCTGGGTTCCTCCCTGGGGCAAGTAAAGTCAGTTGTAAAATTTGAAGGTGCGTTTTAAAATTGTTTCAAATCCTCCAGTGTGTTTCCTGTCTGGCACTGTATACAGGCATTGGTAATGCCTGTGTCTGTGTGGCCTGGAGGTCCTGTTAATGAGAGAGAGGTAGAGATGTGAGAGGCCCCAAACATTCAAACATGGGGTGGGGGAGACCTGTTGTTGGTCAGGGTGTGCCGTCGTGGTGTTGGAATGCCTATAAAGGGCCTCTAGCCTCAGGAGGGTGGCTTAGTCCCAGAAATTAGCATCTTTGAAAAGCCACTACATTATAAATCATCAGTTAATGGCCCGGAGGGACAGGGATCCAGGTCTGTTGTTTTTGTGATACTGTTGGACAACACATCCTAACTAGAGTGTAGCAACCTGTAATTTGACAGGCGAGATAAGGAGATGTGTGGTCCTCGTCATACAGACCTGTGTCCATCCAGTTTGCCTGGAATGCCTTCCCCAGAGATAAAATCCCAGCTCTCACTCGCCTTCCCACCACACCACCCAGTGGGAGTCACTTCTTCTCTGGCCCTGTGACATTTCGTCCCTTCTCTTCTGAAACGTAACTGAACGTGTCATTTTAGGCTCTGAGGAGCAAAAACAGCCTTTCTTGGCTATTGTGTTCCCTGTTTGGTAAAAGCCATCACATTGAGGTTGTTTAAAAACAATTTCATGCCCTTAACTTTGCATTGTTTCATGTAATTACTTTAGATTTAGAACTGGTGAAACAGGGCTGGCAAGGTGATTCAGCAAGGAAAGGGCCTTGTCATCCAGACCTTGGAACCCACGTGTAGAAGGAGAGGACTGACTTGAAGCTGTCCATTTACTTCCCCTCCCCCAATGCCTACCCATATACACTCACATGCATGCATGCACACGCATGAAACACACACACAATGTAAAATGGGAATCTGGTGAAAATGAAACTTTCATTTGAAGAAAATGAGGCTTTAGTTATGTTTCTAACTTCTGTTACATTATCTGCTTGGGGATCACATTTGTGTGGGATAGGATGATCTGTGGTAGGCTTGTCTTTATTGTGAAATTTCCTGACCATTGTTAATGAGGGATGGTGATGGGCACTCTTCCTATAGCTGTGGAGCATGAAACTGAAACACAGAAAAATACTGACGCAGATGAATAATTCAGTCACCCCTACTTCAGTGGGAATGTTCAAGAGTGTGCATCTCTAACTGTAACTATTATGTTCAGCTATGGAGAACAAGTTCCAAAGGAGAGGGAAGGAAGGAAGGACAGAATGAAGGCAGGAGGGAAGAAAAGAGAAAAGTGTGGTCGTGGTGTTGTTCAGTACGACTGTGCTGAAGGGACCTGGGCCAGGCTCCCCGCTCACGGACACTCATGTCCTCCCTCCCTTGCTCTCCAGGTCGTGGGTAGCAGAAGAAACAGGTGCTCAGGAGGCTGAGTCCTGGGTCTCAGCTCCCTCGTCTGTAAAGAGTGAGGAGGGACCCCTCAGGAGGCTGCTGATACTCTTGTAAACTGCCGAGCCTGGCAGCTGGCGGCTATGTACACATGGGCATTAGCTCTGGCTCAGCCTAGGGTCCCCACCACCCTATCCACGCAGTCAGTTCTTTAAGTTTAGTCTGTGCTGCCACATAGAATTGTGGGATACTCAGTTGAGTCTGAATTTCAGATAAACAATAAAAAATGTTCTAGTATAAATATGTCTGATGTAATATTTGAAATATACATCCACAAATATTTAACTATTTTACATTTAATTAATTAATTTATTTTTGTGTTTGTGTCAGGGTATGTATGTGGAGGCCAAAAGACAACTTTCTAGCCGGGCCTGGTGGCATACCCTTTAATTCCAGCACTGGGAGGCAGAGGCAGGTGGATCTCTGTGAGTTCAAAGCCAGTCTGGTGTAGCAGGACAGCTAAGGTTCTGTAGAACCTGTCTCAGAAAACAAGACAGTGAGCAGGGCATTGGTGGCACAGGCCTTTGGTTCCAGCACTGGGAAGGCAAAGGGAGGCAGATCTCTGATTTTTGTGAGGTCAATCTGGTCTAGAAAGAGAGTTCCATGACAGCCAGGGTTACATAGAGAAACCCTATCTCAAAAAACAAAAAAACAAAACAAAACAAAAAAACAATGCTAGACAGTGGTGGACACACCTTTAATTCCAGCACTTGAGGGGAGGCCGAGGCAGGCAGATCTCTGAGTTCAAGGCCAGCCTGATCTACAGAGGGAGCTCCAGGACCACCAAGGCTACACAGAGAAACCCTGGCTCAGAAGAACAAAAATCAAAACAAAGGACAACTTTTGGGAGTCAGCTCAGGTCTTCAGGTCTGGGGTCAAGCATCTTCCTCTGAGCCATCTCACTGGCCCTTACTTTATTAGAACAAATAAACAAACATTGCTCGCTTGAAATCCCCCCAGGAGTTCTGCAATCTGTCCTCTACAGAGGACAGATTGATGATAGCCACGAGGCCTGAACTCCTGTGGCCTTCATGATTCAACAGTTTATTGACATCCCAGGAGCAGGAACACTTTCCCTTATTAGTGACAATAACTATGACCAATTGTTGATCATCTATGATCTGCCAGGCACGTAGGCACGTCATACAATCCCTGAAATGACCCCAATGACTAGAGTTAATGTCCTCATGGAGACACTGGAGGGCCAGTGTCATGCTCAAGGCTTCAGGACGAGATCCCAAAGCCCACAGAGATGCTCCTGGCAGGCAGTGACTCTGTTGGCCTCTGCCAGTGCTCACACAGTGGCGTCTGCCCAGCTCTGTGGTCATGGAGTCTCGCAGGACAGTGACACCCGAAGGTGCTCCTTTCCAGAAAAGAAATCCTAGCAGCAGAGTTGGTTTAGGGGCTGTGGCATTGACACCTCTTCTAAAAGTCCTAAGCCATGTTGCAGCAAAGATGTGAGTTTTAGACCAACGAGGAAGTTTCTAAGCTGTAGAAGTTTCTGGAGCTTGTTTGCTTTCTCATGTGAACTCTGGCACTGCTGATCAAAGTCTTGTGAAACTGGTCCCCGAACAAAGTCCTCCTGAATATGGCTTGGGATGTGTGTGGTGATGTGTGGCGTAGAGTGCTGACGGCGCATGGCAGAGCGGCCTTCACACTCCTTTGGGCTTTGCTGGTTTAAGATTAGGAGCCATGAGGATGAAGCTGTGGTCCTCTTTCAAGAGGACAAAGGCATTATTATATTAAAGCAGCACTTTCTGGTACTTTTCTTGTTTTGTTTTGTTATAGGAAGGGTCATATTTTGTAATTTAGACTCCCATCAACTTCACTAGGTCAGGCTTGCCTCCAACTCAACCCTCATCCTCAGCCTGCTAAGTGTTAGAATTATAGGAATGAGCCATTATTTTTTCTTTTGCCTTTTCCTTCTTTCCTTTCTTCCTCTTTTCCTCCTTTTTTTCCTGTGATGTTGCAGATGGAACAGACCCTTATGAATGCTAGGCAAGCAATCTATACTAGCTCTATTCCTAGTCTCTTAATTTTTAAAAAAATTTTAAAATAAAATCTTTTTAAGTTGCCTATGCTGGCCTCCTCCTTGTGACGCTCTTCAGTTTTTAGTTGAAGGGATTACAGGTTTGGGCCATCTCGGCAGGCTAATCCCAGTCTTTATTCGCCGGCTATCTGCTGTCACCCTGTCACAAAGGATGTAGGCCTGAGCGCTCATACATCCTGGACTGGGAGAAGGTTTATCATTACCAAATGGGAATTTGGTCCTTTCTGTCGTCTGGACCTCAGCTGTCCTGTTAATGTTACTTTCTGCTTTATGCTTGGAAGTATGCTCAGATGCTGTTAGCTCCAGGGTAGACAGAAGTCTCAGGGCTGGCCAGACTGGATACAGTCGTGGAGATGCCAGAGTTTGGAGGCAGTTTTCTTTTGGGGTATGGCTCCTTTTCAAATCCCTCTCCTATCTCTCCATGCTGAGGACTGAACCTAAGGTCTCAGGCTTGCTAGACAAAGGTTCACCCTCTGCGTGCATCTCTAGCTGGTTTTTGACCATTTTTGTTGGGTTTTGGGAGGTGATTTCTGTAGCCCAGGCTGGTCTCAAAGTTGCTCTGTAGTAGAGGATATCCCTGAGCATCTGATACTCTTGCCTTCACCTCTAAAAGTACTTAGATAACAGATGTGGACCCAGCTTGGTTTCTCCTCCTCTCCTCTCCTCTCCTCTCCTCTCCTCTCTCTCTCTCTCCTCCTTCGTTCCTTCCTTCTTTCCTTCCTTCCTTTCTTTTTGGTTTTTCAAGACAGTGTTTCCTGGCTGTCCTGGAACTCACTCTGTAGACCAGGCTGGCCTCAAACTCAGATCCTCCTGCCTCTGCCTCCCTAGTGCTGGGATTAAAAGCGTGTGCCACCACCGTTAGTCTCTATGTTTTAGACTTTTATCTCGTGACTCTTGAGTGTGTGTATGGTGTGGGGGATAGTGACAGTGCACACGGGGAAGTCGGAGGACAAGTTGTGGGGTCAGTTCTCGCCCGCCCTCTTTCTGTGGGTTGCCACCCTAATCTATCTGTTTCTGAGGAGCTGGTCTGCAAGGTTTGGAGAGACTAAGGAGGACCACTCTGTCCTTACTGTACCTTATTGTACCCCATTCCAGAGTGGGGGCCAGCTGGCCTAAAAACCTTTGCAGGCCTTCCTTGTACATGGAGCTCTGGTCTGAGTGTGGGTCTGTGGACTTTGGCTCTTCAGCTGTTTGTGGTGACACTCAGATATCGGTTTCCAAAGACTCAGGGGACTAGGATGGGGTTAACCATACAAGTATGTTCTCAAAACCACATGAACATGACTGAAAATCACCTGTGGACAGCAGTGCAGCTCACTGAAAGATGAGAGAAGAGGGCACAATACACTCAGCGTCCACGAGTCCTGGAAGATTGGCAGCAGATGTGGGTGAAGACATTTCTGGAGAGAGGAAGTAGCTTGAAGCTGAAAAGTTCAGCCAACAGTGAGTATGCCGGCTTCCTCTGATGCCAGGGAAGGCTAAGGGTTTCAGAGGCATGGGGCAACTTGAGGCGGGGTATAGCCCAGGCTCGAACTGGGAATGGGCCGGGTTTGGAAGGAGGTGTGAGGGTAGTCAGGCTCTGAGTCTTTCCTAACCCTCCAGAAACTAAGCAGCTATATCCCACACTGGCTTTCTGGATCTCTACCGACTGGTCACGTGCCAGTCTCTCCAAACATTAGGCCAGAAAGTGCTCCCTAGGTTACAACATGTGGCTCATTTGGATGCAAAACCACTGGTTCAAGATTTCCTTTCTGAAGACTTGAGAAGGCTCACAACAGCCGGTGCACAAAGCTACAGACAGGCTGTTATATGTCATCTGATTTTTCACCCTTTTCCTTTCTTTCTTTCTTCCTTCCTTCCTTCCTTCCTTCCTTCCTTCCTTCTTTCCTTCCTTCCTTTCTCTTTTTTTAAAAGATTTTTATTTTTTTATTTTTTTCCTTTTTTTTTATTTTTCTCTGCTCCCCTCCCTCCCTCAACCCTCCCCCAAGGTCCCCATGCTCCCAATTTATTCAGGAGATCTTGTCTTTTTATACTTTCTACTTCCCACGTAGATTATATCTATGTAAGTCTCTCTTAGTGTCCGTATTGTTGTCTCAGTTCTCTGGGATTGTGGTTTGTAAGATGGTTTTCTTTGCCTTATGTTTAAAAACCACCTATGAGTGAGTACACGTGATAATTGTCTTTCTGTGTCTGGGTTACTTCACTCAAAATAATGCTTTCTAGTTCCATCCATTTTCCTGCAAAATTTAGGCTGTCGTTATTTTTTTCTGCTATGTAGTACTCCATTGTGTAAATGTACCACATTTTTTTTATCCATTCTTTGATCGAGGGGCATTTAGGTTGTTTCCAGTTTTAAAGATTTTTATTTATTATGTCTACAATATTCTATCTGCATGTATGCCTGAAGACCAGAAGAGGGCACCAGACTTCATTACAGATGGCTGTGAGCCACCATGTGGTCGCTGGGAATCGAACTTAGGACCTTTGGAAGAGCAGGCAATGCTCTTAACCGCTGAGCCATCTCTCCAGCCCCCCTCTTTATTTTTTTTTCTTTGAGACAGGGTTTCTCTGTGTAACAGTTCTGACTGTTCTGGAACTTGCTCTGTAGACAGGCTGACCTCGAACTCAGAGGTCCACTTGCCTCTGCTTCCCGAGTACTGGGATTAAATGTGTGCACCACCACGCCAGCTACATCTTTTTATTCTTTGTTTCTATCCTTCCTGTCTTTCCCTTTCTGCAAAAACTTAGCGCCTACTGTATACCAGGCAAGAAGCTTGCATTCTGGAGAAGGTACAGCACAAAGCCGTCTTGTATACACCATCCCTCACCAGTTCTGTGCCTCGTGTTTACTTGTGAATTGACAGCAGGGGACGTGCAAACATTTCAAGTCCCCAGCCCCTAATGGGGAAAATAGATCAAAACACAGAGGGGCCAGTGTGAGAGCTCAATGGGTTAGGAAGACCCCAGTGATCTGAGCTTGATCTCCAGGACGTACTTGGTGGAAGGAGAGAACCAATTCCCACAAGCTGTGCTCTGACCTGTGCTGTTCACATGTTTCTACCCATGGGAAGTAAACAACAACAACAATAACACACATGTACTCATACACAGGAACCGAAAAGAAAGAGAAGTGGGCCTGGAAAGTTGTCTGAGGAGTTCACAAATGCCCATAACACGTATGAGTGACCCACCTCCCTCTTCTGGCCTCTGAGGTCGCCGCAGTCACATGTGCACCCTGCCTCCCCAAGCCTATCCACAAACACACACTAAAAATGCCAATAAAATCTTTAAAAGAAAGAAAGAAAGGAAGAAGGAAATGAAGGAAGGAAGGAAGGAAGGAAGGAAGGAAGGAAGGAAGGAAGGAAGGAAGAAAGAAAGAGAAAGAAAGAAAGAAAGAAAGAAAGAGAAAGAAAGAAAGAAAGAAAGAGAAAGAAAGAAAGAAAGAAAGAGAAAGAAAGAAAGAAAGAAAGAAAGAGAAAGAAAGAAAGAGAAAGAAAGAAAGAAAGAAAGAAAGAGAAAGAAAGAAAGAAAGAAAGAAAGAAAGAAAGAAAGAAAAAGAAAGAAAGAAAGAAAAGCCAGGTATGGTGATGCTTTCCTGTACCTGCCCCTGAGTGGCAGAGATAGAGGATGAGAAGTCCAGACCAGCCAGGACCACATAGTAAGACTGCTGTGGGAGCTCCTTCAGCCAATAGCCTTTAAGATACAGCCCAACATGGCTCCAGCCAGTACCTCCACTATGATGCTAGACTCTCAGAAAGCTAAGGAATGGGGTGGATCCAGCCATCAAAGCCACTGCTTTAATCCTAGCCACATTGCTTAGCAAATTAAAGACTCGTGTGATCAGAAAAAGAGAGATATACATTAAGGATAGGTTCAAACAAACAAACAAACAAAAAAAACCTCTAAACAGTTTATAAGGTGTTTAAAATATAGGCTTGGGAGAGAAAAGAAAAAGGATAAAGTCCTTAAAAAAATAAAGAAAGGGGCTAGAGAGATGGCTCAGAGTTTAAGAGCGTTGGCTGCTCTTCCAGAGGACCTGTGTTCTGTTCCCAGCAACCACATGGTGGCTCACAACCATCTGTAATGAGATCTGGTGCTCTCTTCTGGCGTGCAGGTGTACATGCAGACAGAACACTGCATATATAATAATAAATTTAAGAAAGAAAGAAAGAAAGAGAAAGAGTAGTTGGGTGTGGTAGCACACACCTTTAATCCCCACACTTGGGAGGCAGGTGGATCTCTATGAGTTCAAGAGAGTCTACAGATTTCCAGGACAGTCAAAGATACACAGAGAAACCCTGTCTAAAAAAATAAATAAAAATAAAAGAAATAGAGTTTAAAATAAAGCCACGTAAAGATGGAAAATACACAGAGAATCTGGATACTGTATGTTATTGTGTTGTCATTTAATTGTTTGATGGCTGAGGAAGGAGCAACAGCTTCTAAAAGACAATTGATTATAAATGCTGCTGGATTAATACAACATTTATATTTTGAAAATATCTTGACTTCAAAATTTAAGTCAAAAGATATGTTACTTTGGAGAAGAGGTTTTGCTTTTATTTCGACAGGAACTGAGAAGCTGTGGATTCATTCTGGGTTAAGAAAAATCAGGTTTGATCAAGGAAGACCCCCTGAGAAATCTCCAATAGGAGTGGATGTCCCAGATTATCCAATATTTCAGAGGACCTCTGTTGGAGTTTCCTCTGAGTTCTACATCTAGAATAGCCTCAAGACTGCTGGCTGAGATAATCAAGACTCAGAATATTCCAGTTAGGACTTGACCATAATTCTAAATTTTCTTTAGGTCCCATAAGATTAACAGCACCCCCAATCAGCAGGGAATAGCCTAGAAAACTATGCCCAATACTACCCAAAAAAAGGATTATGGATGTTTGTCTTTGTTTAGAGTGTTGGTTACAAGCTGCTATGAATAATGGTCAGGAAAGATTCAGAGTTCTTGTTTTGAAAAAAAAGGGGGGAGAGAAGTGCTGTGGGATAATGGTCTCGTACCCTGTAAAGATTTGTCAGTTGTATTAGTTTAATAAAATGCTGATTGGCCAGTAGCCAGGCAGGACGTATAGGTGGGGTGACTAGAACAGGAGAATTCTAGGAAGAAGAAAGTCTCGGTCTGCAGTCGTTACCCAGATGCAGAGGAAGGAAGATGTGACTGCCTCACTGATAAAAGGTACCAAGCCACATGGCTGACACAGACAAGAATTATGGGTTAATGTACAATGTAAGAGTTAGTTAATAAGAAAGCCTGAGTTAATAAACCAGTTCATAATTAATGTAGACCTCTGTGTGTTTTTTTGGGACTGAACAGCTGACTAGATATTCTCTTACCCCCACCTCCTGAATAATTGGGACAACTGTCTTGAGCCACGAGGTTTGGCTTCTAAACAGGGAATACATTCACATGGCTCAAAGACCAATACTAGGCTCTGTGTGGCACCCACCTTTAATCCCAGCACTCAGGAGGCAGAGGCAGGCGGATCTCTGTGAGTTTGAGGCCAGCCTGGTCTACAGAGTGAGTTCTAGGCCAGCCAGTGCTACACAGTGAGATCATGTCTCAATAAAAAAGGGATGGTGGTGGTGGAGACATGGGTCAGCACCCACATGGTGGCTCACAATCGTCAGTAACTCTGGTGCCCTCTTCTGGCCTTCCCAGGCTTTAGGCATGTGATTTGCTGACATAGATGTAGGCATAACGCCCAGACACAGAAATAAAACCAAATTAAAAAAATAAATCCCAAACAAACAAAACAGAACAAAAGATTCAAACTATTTTAAAAAGTAAAGTAGCTGGGCATATGTCACCTCCTCCAGACAGCTGTGTGTGTGTGTGTGAGAGAGAGAGAGAGAGAGAGAGAAAGAGAGAGAGAGAGTGTGTGTGTGACTAAAAGAAATTATAACCAAATTTATCATCTTCACCGTTTTCTCCTTGAACTAAAACTTGAAGCTTAGCAGAGTTGATTGTGCCCACGCAGTTGACCCTCAGGGACAAGGCACCTTGTTTTTCTTCACTTGATCTCAGCCAAAAGGCCAAGTAGCGATAACCACCTTGTTTATCTTACATATTTCGTACGTTATTCTCCCATGTACTGTTTTCAAAGTCTCCCCTTGAGGTCCTTTTGTGGAGAACTTCCGCTGTGCAGACACACAGTGGTTTAAGCAGCCCTCCAGAGAAGGACACACTCCTGGTGAGTGTCGCAGTGAATAAGGAAACACTCGTTGCTCCTGTGCGCAAGCACAGGCGAAGGGCAGCCTCTCCAGAGTGGGAGTGCTGCGCAGCCGGGAGACGCCTTGATAACTGTGCTTGCTACCTCCCAGTCTCTCTTCCTGTGAGCTTGACTGCTGAGTTTCCCCACTGGCAATGCAGGAAAATGCCTGTTCCCCAAAGCCACATCAACAGACCGTGTTGTAAACTTTTGGGTTTTTGCCAAGCTGATAAATGAGAAGGTGCTGTCTCAATGTAGTTTTAATTTTCACTTATCTTCTGGATGGGGTTGAGCATCTTTTTAAAAATTTAAAATCCATTTGCATTTCCTTTCTGTGAATTGTTCATAGTCTCTGGCCATGTCTCTCTTGGGTTGCTGGTCCTTCCGGTTAATTACTAGCTCCAAGCAAAAGAAAACGCTGGAAAAGAAATAGAATGAATCATAGAATAACACAGGGCTGGACTGTGAATAGCGGTTATAGCTTCACAACCAGCTAAACACAGAGGATAACATAGAATAATATAGAATAACATAGAATCATAGAATAGCACAGGGCTCGACTGTGAATAGCGGTTACAGTTTCGCAACCAGCTAACCGCTAAATGTTGATTTAACCTAAATCAACATTAAAATTAAGCTAAATTTAAAATTTAATTAAATTTTCATTTAATTCTCTTGGGAGGGTATGTGTGTCCCTGCACCAGGTTGGGGTAAGACATAGGAAACCAAATCCTCACTTTCTGTGGGGAAGGCATAAATCTAACACAAACAGCATCACTCTGGCGTGTGGCTCTGGATGTGTGAAGGTATGTGGAAGACAGTCCACTGGTGGCCCTGTGGTCCCTCTGAAGTGTGAAGTGGGGTGGAAGACAGTCGCCTGGTGGCCCTGTGGTCCCTCTGAAGTGTGAACTGGGGTGGAAGACAGTCCCCTGGTGGCCCTGTGGTCCCCTCTGAAGTGTAAACTGGGGTGGAAGACAGTCCTCTGGTGGCCCTGTGTTTCCTCTGAAGTGTGAAGGTGTGTGGAAGACAGTGCCCTGGTGGCCCTGTGGTCCCTCTGAAGTGTGAAGTGGGGTGGAAGACAGTGCCCTGGTGGCCCTGTGTTTCCTCTGAAGTGTGAAGGTGTGTGGAAGACAGTGCCCTGGTGGCCCTGTGGTCCCTCTGAAGTGTGAAGTGGGGTGGAAGACAGTGCCCTGGTGGCCCTGTGGTCCCTCTGAAGTGGGGTTGGGGACTGTGGGAGGAGGTTACAGGAGCTGTGTTTGTTTAGTTTTGTTTCCTTTAGCAGTTCTGAGGACTGAACAGAGGGCAGTGCCCTCCCAGTGAGTTATACCCTCAGCACAACACAGGAGCTAAGGTTTTCCATCAAAGTTTGCTTAGCCCATTTAACTTTGTAAAACTATCACTGTGGTCTAATAAAATTAACTATAGACAATTAAAAGGGTGATATGTACATTGCAATATAAAGCCTCCCTGTTTTAAAGAGGGGATATCATAAAATCTAATATATAGGAGTGGGTTTTGTGGTACTGGGAACGGAATCCAGAGCCTAACGTGTGCTGGGCAGCTGTTTTTCTCCGAGCCGTGTCCTAGCTTCTACAGGAGGCTTTGTGCTAGTGACCATAGCAAGGAGTTAAAAGAAGCCCCACAAAGTCTCCTTTCTTTTTCTGTTTTTCTTTTTCTTTTTTTTCTAGACAGGGTCTTTCCATGTAGCCCTGGCTATCCTGAAACTTGCTTTGTAGACCAGGCTGGCCCCAAACTCACAAAGATCCACCTGCCTCTGCCTCCCAAGTGCTAAGATTAAAGGCGTGTGCCACTACACCTTCCTTCCTTCCTTCTTTTTTTTTTTAAAAAAAAGATATTTGTTTTTATTTTTTAACTTATGTGTAGGTGTTTGTCAGCATTTTAGTATGAGTTCATGAATGCAGGTACCTGCAGAAGCCAGAGGTATTGAATACCCTGGAGCTAGAGTTACAGGTAGTTACAGGAGTTGCTGGATGTGGATGTTGGAAACTGAATTCAGGTCCTCTGAAAAGCAGCAAGTGCTCCATTTTGTTTGTTTTATTTTGCTTTGTTTTTCGAGACAGTGTTTCTTTGTGTAACAGCTCTGGCTGTCCTGGCTTTGAACTCACAGAGATCTGCCTGCCTCTGCCTACACACCTGGCATATAGCCGGTGCTCTTAATGGCTAAGCCATCTCTCTAACTAACCCCTAGGATATATATATATATCCTATATATATTAGTGTGTGTATGTTTGTGTGTGTGTGTGTGTTGGGGGCAGTCTGTGAACTACATCCCTAGCCTTAAGTTTTTTAGACAAAGTCTCATCATGTAGCCTAGGATTTCCTCCAATACACTATGTAGCTGAGGCTAGCCTTGAGCTTAAAATCCTCTCGCTTTAGCCTCCTGTGTGCTGGGACTAGATGTATAGGCTGCCATGCTGGGCTCCTGCAAGGCCATTTTGAAAAGCAAATAAGGGCTGGAGAGATGGATCAGCAGTTAAGAGCACTGGCTGCTGTCCAAGAGGACCTGGGTTCAATTCCCAGCACCCACATGGCAACTCACACCTGTCTGTAACTCCAGTTCCAGGGATCTGACATCCTCACACAGACAAATACAGGCAAAACATCATTGATCACAAAACAAAGATATATTTAAAAAAAGAAAAGAAAACATGTAAAGTCATAGTCCTGTTGGGAGGAAAGACTTCCAAAATCAAAGATGACTTTGAGTGTGTTGTTTTGATTTTGGTTGTTTATTTGTTTTTGAAGTAGTGTCTCACTCTGCAGCCCTGGCTGGTCTGGATTGTTATGTCGACCAGGCTGGCCTTTATCTCACAGAGCTCCATTTGCCTCTGCCTCCTGAATGCTAGGATTAAAGGCGTGCGCCACTATACCCAGACTAGAGTTTTCTTTAAAGAAAGTATTTATTGATTCTCTGTGTATGTGTGTGAGTCTGAGTGTCTATATGTATACCATGTGCATGTAGGAGCTTGTGAAAGTCAGAAGCAGGTATCAGGTCCCCTAGCTGTAGAGTTACAGATGGTTGGGAGCTACCACGTGGGGGCTGGGCATTGAGCAGGTCTTCTGCAAGAGTCTTAAGTGTCCTTAATCTCTAAGCCATTTATGCAGTCCCGTATTTGCTGTGGTTTGTTTAGGTTTTGACACTAAGGGTTAGGCCTCAGGCCTCATGCTCTCTCACTTTGCCCTATCCATACCCCAGTCCACAGACCTTTGGATTCTGGCCTGATGGAGTACAGGAACCATTGTCTTCTCTGCTGCCTTAAATAACTAAAAACATAGCCTGGCAGTGGTGGCACACACCTTTAATTCCAGGAGGAAGAGGCAGGCAGATCTCTGTGAGTTCAAGACCAGCCTGGTCTACAGAGTGAATTCCAGGACAGCCAGGGCTACACAGAGAAACCCTGTCCCCAAACCCCTCAAAACATTAAAGAGCAAGTAACAGACCCCATGAAGCTCTGATAATCAGGAGAGGGCAAAACTGAGTGACCCGAGCCCCAAGACTGCCCCGGTTCTCAGGTGGAGCTACCAGGCTCGGGGTAGGAAGCACAGCCTGCTGTTCTCTCAGAGTGAAGGCTGGAAGGACCCGAGCCCAGTGAGATCAAGGCAGTTTTAGACTGTAGCACGGAGTCCCAGAGTGGAGAGTGGCACAGGGAGGGGCCTTTGGAGACCCACAGGGTGCCTCTCTTCTCTTCAGCTGTGTGAACTGTGAAGCCTCGGAGAGAGCCACTCTGGTGTGTAAGGACCCAGGAGAGAAGAGCAGCAAAGCGTGTCAGAGCTCACCCCAGGGCCACCAACCCCGCATCTTCCCACAAGCCAGAGTGGAAAGACAGTCTTGCAGAGGCCGCTCTTGGCTGGTTCCGGACGCATTGCCTCTTAGCTCTACACTGATCCTTCATAGCCGGCTCAGTAAAAATGGAGCTTAGCACGGAGCTTTCCTCAAGATGCTGCCGCATCCCCACTGATTGCTGCAGTGGCAGCAACTCCTCTGCTACAGCTGTGGAAGCGCTGCTCCTTAGAGGTGGTCTCAACCCTAGGAAGAGTGCTGTCCTTATAACTTCCGTTCCCCATCTTCGCCTTTCAAACACTATCATCATCGTCATCATTATTTTAGATGGTGGAGACTTACTATGTCGCCTAGGTGGGTCCTGATCTCCTGGGATTAAGCAATTCTCCTGCCTCAGCTTCCAGAGTTCCTGGAACTACAGGTGTGCTTGACAGTTCCTATATTCTGAGTTCTGCTGCCTTCTTGCTAGCCAGTCTCTCCCTGCTCTAATCCCTTATTAAGGCTTAATAAGTCTTCACGTTAAACTGCCCTGTGCGAAGTACTGTGTGCTTTCTTTCTCCTGACTGGATAGCTGCTGCAGCAACAGGTACTTCAGAATGACATCACCTCTTTAGACTAGCCCTAGAACAAAGGTTGCTCTGGTCTTGCCAGACGTCACCTAGAAGTGAACCTTTAAAGGGCCAGTCCAAGGTGGATGTGGTGGCCCACACCTGGGAGAGTGAAATCTGGGTGATCAGGAGTTCAAGTTCGGCTTCGCAGTGAGCTCAAGGCCAGCATGAGACCCTGCACCCACACAAAAGTCAAACTGTTTCATCTGTTCTAAGTAACTCAATCAAGTTTCTGAGGAAGGCTAAAAAACAGTGAAAGAAATATTTATAAAATTCTAGCATCAAACAACATTAAATGCCTAACATCTGATATCCAATCAATAATTACCAAATGTTTGAGAGTATCAGATTCCCTGAAACTGGAGTTACAGACAGCTCTGAGCTGCCATGTGGGTGCTGGGAATTGAACCCGGGTCCTCTAGAAAGCAGCCAGTGCTCTTAACCGCTGAGCCATCTCTCCAGCTCCAAGTTTATTTCTTTTAAAGTCAAGCTAGTGGGACTCATGGGAAGACTCCAGGGGAAGAAAGGGAAGGGGCAATAATGTGATTATATCATAATCTCTCTGTGTGTACACACACACACACACACACACACACACACACACACACACACACACACACTGAAAGCTAGCATAGTAATACACACCTATGATCCTGGCACTTAAGGGTAGAGGCAGAATGATCAGGAGTTTAAGACTCACCTTGAAGCACATGATACTGTCTCAGAGGGACAGAAGTGAAGAGGGCTGAGCCCAGCACACTGAGTGTATAAGGCCTTGTACTCAAGCCCTGCACTGGACAAAAGAGCCTACACGAGGCTGGAGAGATGGCTCAGCAGTTAGGAGCATTTGTTCCTCGGACGGAGGACTTGGATTTGATTCCCAGCACCCACATGGTGGCTCATAACCATCTCTAACTCCAGTTCCAGGAGATTCGACAGCCTTCTCTGGCCTCTGTAGGTGTCAAGTGTGCACATGGTACACAGTCATACACACATGCAGGAAAACTCAGTGTGCAGAAAAGTTCTTAAAAGTCTGCAGGAAGATCTAACACAATGTTTTCAAGTGAAACTAGTTATAAAGTGGAAATTAATTTTTAAATTATGTTCATAGCATTCACCTTATGCCACTGGTGTTGCCTTTACTGGCACAGTCATTATTTTTATTAAAGTCAAAACATAAATTTTTTTATTGACTTTTATTGAGCTCTACATTTTTCTCTGCTCCTCTCCCTGCCTCTCCACTCCCCTTCAATCCTCCCCCAAGTCCCCCATGCTCCCAATTTACTCAGGAGATCTTGTTTTTTCTACTTTCTACTTCCCACGTAGATTAGATCTATGTAAGTCTCTCTTAGTGTCCATATTGTTGTCTAAGTTCTCTGGGATTGTGGTTTGTAGGCTGGTTTTCTTTGCCTTATGTTTAAAAACCACCTATGAGTGAGTCCATGTGATAACTGTCTTTCTATGTCTGGGTTACCTCACTCAAAATAATGTTTTCTAGCTCCATCCATTTTCCTGCAAAATTCAAGATGTCATTATTTTTTTCTGCTGTGTAGTACTCCACTGTGTAAATGTACCACATTTTCCTCATCCATTCTTCGGTTGAGGGGCATTTAGGTTGTTTCCAGGTTCTGGCTATGACAAACAAAGCTGCTATGAACATAGTTGAGCACATGTCCTTGTGGCACGATTGAGCATCCTTTGGATATATAGCCAAAAGTGGTATTGCTGGGTCTTGAGGAAGGTTGTTTCCTAATTTTCTGAGAAATCGCCACACTGACATCCATAGGGGTTGTACCAGCTTGTATTCCCACCAGCAATGCAGAAGTGTTCCCTTTACCCCACAACCTCTCCTGCATAAGTTGTCATCAGTGTCTTTGATCTTGGCTATTCTTACAGGTGTAAGATGGAATCTCAGAGTTGTTTTGATTTGCATTTCTCTGATGACTAAGGATGTTGAACATTTCCTTAAGGGTCTTTCAGCCATTTTAGATTCCTCTGTTGAGAGTTCTCTGTTTAGGTCTGTACTCCATTTTTTTATTGGATTACGTGATTTTTTGGTGTCCAGTTTCTTGAGTTCTTTGTATATTTTGGAGATCAGACCTCTGTGTGATGTGGGGTTAGTGAAGATCTTTTCCCATTCTGTAGACTGTCATTTTGTCTTGTTGACCGTGTCCTTTGCTTTACAGAAGCTTTTCAGTTTCAGGAGGTCCCATTATTAATTGTTTCTCTCAGTGTCTGTGCTGCTGGGATTCTATTTAGGAAGTGGTTCCCTGTGCCAATGCGTTCAAGTGTACTTCCCACTTTCTCTTCTATAAGGTTCAGTGTGACTGGTTTTATGTTGAGGTCTTTGATCCATTTGGACTTGAGTTTTGTGCATGGTGATAGATATGGGTCTATTTTCATTCTTCTACATGTTGATATCCAGTTATGCCAGCACCACTTGTTGAATATGCTTTCTTTTTTTCCATTTGATATTTTTTGCTTCTTTATCAAATATCAGGTGTTCGAAGATGTGTGGATTGATATCCGGGTCTTCTATTCGGTTCCATTGGTCCTCCTGTCTGTTCTTATGCCAGTACTAGGCTGTTCTCAGTACTGTACCTCTGTAGTAGAGTTTGAAGTCATGGATTGTGATGCCTCCAGAAGTTCTTTTATTGCCCAGGATTGTTTTGGCTATCCTGGGTTTTTTGCTTTTCCATATGAAGTTGAGTACCATTCTTTCTAGGTCTTTGAAGAATTTTGCTGGGATTTTGATGGGCATTGCGTTGAATCTGTAGATTGCTTTTAGTAAGATTGCACATAACACAAATTTTGATTTGCAGCTTGTACCTTAATGGTGCTATTTAAGGAACTTTGCTAAAACCTTTTACGTGGATCACTAATTTCTTCATAGCACACATTTAATGAAGGTCTGATGATTTCAAAAGAAACAAAACAAAACAAACAAAAAGAACATTTAAGGGGGCTGGAGAGATGGCTCAGAGGTTAAGAGCATTCCCTGCCCTTCCAAAGGTGCTGAGTTCAATTCCCAGCAACCACATGGTGGCTCACAACCATCTATAATGGGGTCTGGTACCCTCTTCTGGCCTGCAGGCATACACAGAGACAGAATATTGTATACATAATAAATAAATAAATATAAAAAAAGAGAACATTTAAAAGCTAATCAACAGGCTAGGCATGGCGGTGCATGCCTTTAGTCCCGGCATTCGATAGGCAGAAGCAGGCAAAGCTCTGTGAGGTGGAGCCCAGTTTGCTCCATATAGTGAGTTCTCAAAGCCAACCAGAGCTGCATAGAGACCCTGTTTCAAAACAAGCAAATAAGCCAGGCGGTGGTGGCGCACGCCTTTAATCCCAGCACTCAGGGGGCAGAGGCAGGCAGAGCTCTCTGAGTTTGAGGCCAGCCTGGTCTACAAGAGCAAGTTCTAGGTAAAAACATGTCCAGTGGTTAAGAGTGGCTACTCTTGCAAAGGACCTGGGCTTGGTTCCCAGCACCCATCTGTTAGCTCACAGCTGTCTATAACTCCAGTTTCAGGGGATCCCATGCCCTCACATGGACTCTGAGGGCACCAGGCACATACATGGTACACAGACACACATGCAGTCAATACGCCCATACATATAACAATAAAAATAAAATAAATCTAGTGATTGTTATGGCTGCATGGCCAGGGTAAGGAGGAATGGTTATTCGATTTTTTTAAGATTTATTTATTTTTATGTGCATTGGTGTTTTGCCTATAATGTATGTTTGTGTGGGGGTGCCAGAACCCCTGGGAACTGGAGTTACAGACAATTGTGAGCTGTAATGTGGGTGCTGGGAACTGAACCCAGGTCCTCTGGAAGAGCAGCCAGTGCTCTTAACCACTGAGCCATCTCTCCAGTTCTGGCTGTTTGATTTGTTGTGTGCATATTCGTATGCTTAGAAGTCAGAGGACAGACTGAAAGTTGATATTCTCCGTCCACCAGTAGGTTCCAGGGATCAAACTCCAGGGTCAGGCTTGACAGCAAGTGCCTCTACCCTCTGAGCTCTGTTGGCCCTGATTTGAGTTTTGTTTTGCTTTATTTAGAGACAGTCTTGCTTGGTCCAGGCTGAGACTGAACTTCTGCTTTTACGACTTAATTGCTGTGTGTACCACCATGCCCAGCCTCCCAGACATTGTGTGTTGAGGGGATAGGTCTCTGTATGTATTGTGTGTGTGTGTGTGAGAGAGAGAGAGAGAAAGAGAGAGAGAGAGAGAGAGAGAGAGAGAGAGAGAGAGAGAGAGAGAATGAGAGAGAGAGAGAGAGAGAGGCTTCCTTCTAGCCACCATGCACTGCTTATGATTTCTGTTTTTTTTCACAAGTACAGTAATGTCCAAAGGCTGTTGTGGGTCACCTTAGGAAAGTGGCCACTGAAATTCTGTACTCATTGCCCCTGCCTGCGTAGACTTGCTTGCTGTCCTAAGGTTGTTCATTAAGTGCTTACGAAGGTTAGGCTGGCATGACTCGAGCACCCTGGCCGTTGGCCACACTAGTCCAAAGCTACAGCGCTCAACAGCGCTGCTGGTCCTCAGATTCACCTTCCTTTTAGTGTCTTCGTGGCTGCTGAGCACCAGCAAGGAGCAAAGTCTTAGGAGCAAGCCCATCATGGGAAGCAGAAACAGGAGCTGCTCCTGTCCAGAAACCTTTCCTATGTGAGGACAGCAGAATCCCTTTTTTACAGCTTAAGAGACTATCAAGCTGGAACTGTGTTAGGATCACTCAAATATGATGATGCAGAGAGGACTTTTCACACATTTAAAAGTGGAAATAATCTTTCCGGGTCAGCCTTGCATTGTAAAAAATGTTTTTAAGAATCCTTCAAGCAGAAGAAAAATGAAAGATGATAGAAAGGTGCAGAGACTCAACAAATAGTAAGCCTGTAAGTGTTTTACTCTATTTATTTATTTACTGAGACAATATCTCACTTTATAACCCTGGCTGACCTGGGACTGAGTTTGTAGACCAGACTGGCTTTGAACTCACAGAGATCTGCCCCCTCTGCCTTCCACGTGCTGAGATTAAACATGTCCTGGGATAAAGGTGTGCACATCACACCAACGGTGAGTTTTGTTTGTTTCCTGAAACAGGGTTTCTCTGTGTAGTCCTGGCTGTCCTAGAACTAGCTCTGTAGACCAGGCTGGCCTCGAACTCACAGAGATCTGCCTGCCTCTGCCTCCTTAGTGCTAGGGTTAAAGGAGTGCACCACCACCGCCTAGTCATTTTATTTATTTTTTATTTTTTTAGAGAATTAAAAAAAAAGAAAAAAAGAAAGGTGGGCTAGAGAGATGCTCAGTGGTTAAGAGCACTGACTCCTCTTCCAGAGGACCTTGATTCAATTCCCAGCACCCACATGGCAGCTCACAACTGTCTGTAACTCTAGGACCCAACACTCTCATACAAACATACATCCAAGAAAAAGAACATCATCATCATAATGAACTTTTAAAATTGTTGATGAGGGCTGAAGAGATGGCTCAGGGGTTAAGAGCACTGACTGCTGTTCCAAAGACCCAGGTTCAGTTCCCAGCACCCACATGATAGCTGACAATTGTCTGTAACTCCAGTTCCAGGGGATCTGATACCTTCACACCAATGCACATAAAATAAAGTTAAATAAATTACTTTTTTGGGGGGGGGGTTCGAGACAGGGTTTCTCTGTGGCTTTGGAGCCTGTCCTGGAACTAGCTCTTGTAGACCAGGCTGGTCTCGAACTCACAGAGATCCGCCTGCCTCTGCCTCCCGAGTGCTGGGATTAAAGGCGTGCGCCATCACAGCCTGGCAAATAAATTACTTTTATTTTTTAAAAAGAAGAAAACTAACAAAAAAGAAAAAGGAAAAGGAGGAGAAGAGAAGGAGGAAGAAGAAGAAGGAGGAGGAGGTGGAGGAGGAGGAAGATAGGCTGACTCAGGTTGTAATGCTAGTTCCAGGGGCATCCAGCGCCCTTTTCTGTACTTCGTCTGCACCAAGCACTTGGGTAGTACACAGACATACAAGCAGTCAAAACACCCACATCCACACACAGTACACATTGTATCTATTGTGGGACTTACAGGCTGTATACAAATCAAGTCCATCGTGACAGG
Source organism: Ondatra zibethicus (assembly GCA_004026605.1). NCBI lineage: Eukaryota > Metazoa > Chordata > Mammalia > Rodentia > Cricetidae > Ondatra > Ondatra zibethicus. The sequence continues at coordinate 81,978 of PVIU01006032.1, forward strand.
AGGACACGGGGCAGGCTGGAAGACATATCTGATGACTGGATGTGGTTTGGAGATGCACTCATTGTCCTAAAGAGAATGTGTTAAGTTGAAATGAGGCAGTAAAGGAAACAACACGGAGTTATGATCGCAGGGAGCCCACTCCCACAGAGCACCCGGCTGCCCACTCTGCAGGGCAGTGGGGCAGGGCTCCTAAGCAGACAGAGTTCCCACCAAACTGTTGCAGGTGTTCCAGAGATCAAGAAAGAGCCCCTCTCCTGCCACCTTCAGGTGGTAATCTATTGTATTTTAAACTCTGGCCTCTGCTTAAGACAGTGCTTCCAAAATGCTGGGGCTGGGGGTTGGAAGAGGGGCTGTGTTGGGGCAGGGAGCAGCGCTCTCCCTGGCTTCTTTGCTCTCCCCAGATCTGGAAAGCTCAGAGACTGCTAGATGCTGGGGTTCCTTTGCCAGTGGCCACAGAAAAGGGGATTCACAAACTGTGGCTCCCAACACACACACAACCCGACAGACAATGACCAACTCACAGCTTTATGAGAGAATCTCTGGGGGACGCCATTTGTGCAGCTTGGCACCATGGGACTGGGGACCAATGCGGTGGGTCAGAAAGCGGGGAGTAGCCTCTTGCTCAAGGAGGGCTGTCCACCGAGGTGTTCGCTCTGAGTGGGAATGTTTTTGTGACTGTTGATGCTGTGAACAGCAGCCTCTGCCCTGCTGTTGGGGGGATTGCGAGGCGTATTGCTTTTGTTTAATGCTGCATTTGTTTAACTCTGTGAAGCTGTGATTCTGTGCCTGTCTAAAACACCTAAGGGGCTAATAAAAAGCTAAACAGCCAATAGCGAGGCAGGAACAAGGATAGGCTGGGTTGATAGAGTATATTATGAAACAAGGGAAAAAAGAAGCAACCAGAAAACAAGGGGAGGAGGATGAACAATGGGGGCCAACCACCCAGTCACCCAGCCACCCAGTCAGCCACGGAGTGAGAGTGAAAATAAGATATACAGAAGTGAAAAAAGAAAAAAGCTCAGAGGCAAAAGGTAGTCAGGATAATTTGTTAAGAAAAGCTGGCAAGAAACAAGTAAAACTAAGGCCAGGCATTCTAACTAAGAATAAGCCTCCATGTGATTTATTTGGGAGCTGGATGGTGGGCCCCCCCCAAAAGTCAAAAGAGTAAAACTTCACACAACATTATGGTCCAGCTTATTTTGTCTGTTTAGTCTCCCTGCAATAGGGTGAGTCCCCACTGCCTCCCTTATCCCCACCTGGCCAGTTGTCAACCATCCTGCAGGCATCAGATCCTTCTCAAAGTCACCTCTAACAACCCACACAGTCACCTTATTCTGGGTTCCATGTCCAAAGGTTTGTTTCTCTCTTTTAAGAGGGGAATCTCATGAGCTCTAGGTTGTCCTCCCTGTATGATGAGGCTGACCTGGAACTCTGGCTCCTCCTGCTGCCGGCTCCTAGGTGCTGAGCATACAGGCTCACAGCCGTGTGTAACTGGTACTCAAGACCTATTGAGGTAGCCTTTCTAGGGACCACTTCCTGGTGAAGGATGTCACTTCTTTTTCTCACTCCCAGGAGGCTACCTAAGCAACTGGCCTCATTGGACAGAGGGGTGGGTGGCAGGATCGTCTTTCTTGGTCAGAGATCTGTGTGGGCTGTTTCTCCTTGGGCCATTCTGGGGCCCAGGTAGGCAGACATGGGCATGGCCCCACGTGGGTGAGACAACCACTGTTAGTGTCCGTAGGCCCTTCCCTGAGGTTCAAGGTCTGGGTGTGTGTTTATCTGTCTGTGTGTCTATCTGGATGAGCCTGTCTGTGGTGTGGGCAGAAAGGTCTCTCTGACCTCAGGCTAAAATCTTCCTAAATGGTCCTTCATTATCTTCTCCATGTGCGAGGTGGTGTGGGGTGGAGTGTTCAAGTTCCTGGGGGCAGGTGGGCATTTCTAGGGGTCTGTAAAATTTGTCCGTGTCTTACAGTTGTTTTTGTGTAGCATGTGTGGCTGTTGGTGTGCTCTACAGATCCCAGGAATGTGACCATGGCCCCAGTACCCGTCTTCCCTGTCTGTACTTTCCCAGACTCTGACTTTGCCCAGTTTGTTTGGGCACTACCCTTCTTGGCACCAAACACTGTTTATTTTGTTGGGACTGTCGGCAGATCTGTGTTGGACAACGGTCATTTTTTGTGTCACCGTATGTGACCCTGGATCCCTGAATATAAACGTGCCTTGGGTTGCCTGTAAACCCCTTTCTCTGTGTGTGAGCTGTAGCTGTAGGAATGTGTTGGGTAGTAGATGTGAGTGTGTGCTTCTGTGTGTTTGAAGGATTGGAAGTGGACTGAGCATGTGCACCTGTGTGTGCCATATATTCACGGTCTACGGGACTGAGTCTGTCTGTGGGGATTGAAGCTAGTCCCTCCGGCATAGTGTGAGGTCCCTTGCACCCCAGCTGTGTAAACAAGCACGTTTTTTTTCTTCCTAAGGCCCACCCTCCCCAATGAACAGGGAGTTTGACTGTGTGGGGGTTGCACAGTTGTGAGAGTCTGTGAGTGAATGTGACCCAAATGTGCAAAGTTGTGAGTTAGAACGTGGGTAAAGCTGAGCGTTCCCTGGACAAGCCCACCTCTCGGGCCGGATGGGCCTCATGCTCCCAGGTTCCTCAGCTGGCAGGGCCCACTCTTTCATAGCCAGGCTTGACAACAGCACTATAATGACCTGGGGCCAGATATTGTGATGAAGGTCACCAGAGTGGCATTGTCCCTGGTGGGGGGGGAGCACCTATCTGCCCCCACTGGCCAAGCCAGGGGAGACTAGAGGAAGCTAGACTTCAGGATCAGGTTGCAACTCACAGCTCCGGGCTCAGCCTGGCCTTCCCCTGCAGCTCAGGGACTGAAGAGTCTCTGGCTGACCTGGCTCCAGCACATCCGGGCCCTCCCTTGGGACACATGACACTTTCCCAGACTTTGTCCCAGGGCTGCGATTCCCTGTGTTTCCCACCTGTGTCCCCCATGCCAACCCATCTTCCTCCATCTTCAAAGACCTCTGTTCTTCTCACCCCAGTCCTTGTCTCTTGGTCCCAGCTGGCATCCATCTTAACCACCACATATTTCACCTCCTTCAAGCGAGGGTGCCCCGGGTTTCCAGCTGCACAACTAGAAAGTGTTAGAGAGAGAATGAGTGAAATACAGGCGCTGAGTAGACCTGGGACGGACAGGTGTGGTCGGCCCAAGTCTATCCCCAAGTCCAGAGCACCTAGAACTGGGGCAGGCTGTTGTGGGATGTTTGTACACCGCTGAAGATGTATTGCTGTGATTGGTGTAATAAAAAGCCGAATGGCCATTAGCTAGAAGGAAGAGTATAGGCGGGACTTCTGGGCAGAGAGAGAACTCTGGGAAGAAGAAAGGCAGGTTACCAGCTAGACATGGAGGTTGCGGGATGGGCAGTATGGAGGTGAGGTAACAAGCCTCATGAAAGAACACAGACTTAAAAATATGGGTGATAGTTGGGCGGTGGTGGTGCACACCTTTAATCTCAGCACTCAGGAGGCAGAGGCAGGCGGATCTCTGTGAGTTCAAGGCCAGCCTGGTCTACAAGAGCTAGTTCCAGGACAGGCTCCGAGGCTACAGAGAAACTTTATCTCAGGAAAAAATAATGGGTTTTAAGAAGTAGTTAGGAACAAGCCTAAGCTAAGGCTGAGCTTCCATAATTAACAGTAAGTCATGATTTGCGGATTGGTGGTTCCAATGAGAAAGCACCACTACAGAATGGAAAGAGAGTAAGAAACTTTTTTTTTTTTTGGTGGAGAGGGGTTTGACACCCCTGCTTCTAAATGACCAACACTCCTTCACCCTTTCGTAGTTCCCAAGCCTACCCAGTCCTGGGGCGCTGGCCCAGCGGGCTGTGTATGAGACTGTCTCAAAATGCCAATAGCAAAAGTGCTAGGCATGGTGGCACATGTCTGTGATGCCAGCACACAGGAGGTTAAGGCAGAGAGATCACTTGTTTCAAAAATAGATTGCCGGGTGGTGGTGGTGCACGCCTTTATTCCCAGCACTCGGGAGGCAGAGGCAGGCGGATCTCTGTGAGTTCAAGGTCAGCCTGGTCTACAGAGCTAGTTCCAGGACAGGCTCCAAAGCCACAGAGAAACCCTGTCTCGAAAAAACAAAAAAAAAGATAGATGATAGATAGACAATAGATAGGTAGATAATAGATAGATGATAGATAGATAGATGATAGATAGATAGATGATAGATAGATAGATAGATAGATAGATAGATAGATAGATAGATAGATAGATAGATGATAGATAGCTAGAGCTCAGTGGCCGTAGAGATGGCCCATTGGCTAAGAGCACTTTCTAATCTTGCAGAGGACCTGGATTTGGTTCTGAGCATCTACACAGTGGCTCACAACTGTCTGAAAGTCCAGTTCCATGTAATCTGGCATCCCCTTTGAACTTCCACAGGTACCAGACATGCACATACACACATACAGAGTAACACACAGAGTCTCTCTCTCTCTCTCTCTCTCTCTCACACACACACACACACACACTCATAAAATTACAATACAAATAAATAAATAAATTTAAAAACTTGGGTAAGAGCCTGGTAGTGGCACAGTCCAGTACTCAGGAGGCAGAGGCAAGTGGATCTCTGTGAGTTCGAGGCCAGCCTTATCTACATAGCAAGCTCTAGGACAGCTCGGAGTACATTGAGAGACCTCTTCTCAAAACAAACAACAACAAAACAAGCAGAAGGAAAAGGAGGAAGAGGAGGAGAAGATGAAGAAGGAGGAAAAAGAAGAGGAGGAGGAGAAGAAGAAAGCCCTTAAAAACATAACAACAGGGGGCTGGAGAGATGGCTCAGAGGTTAAGAGCACTGACTGCTCTTCCAGAGGTCTTGAGTTCAATTCCCAGGAACCACATGGTGGCTCACAACCATCTGTAATGAGATCTGGCGCCCTTTTCTGACCGCAAGCATACAGACAGACAGAACACTGTATACATAACAAATAAATAAATCTTTAAAAAAAAAAAAAGAACAGCCATAGTTACATTGCAATACATTGTCAGGTGGGTGAGGAAGAAGAAAAGATATGGACATTCCAGATTTTCAATAAATTCTCACATTATTATAAAAAAACAACAAACCACCACCACAACAAAGAAGCTTCTGAAGTGCTGCACGTACCGTGGCTAACCCCTCAGTCTAAGCTCAGGCTAATGTTGCTCCACCTGGTGGACATTAAGCAGAACTTCAGGCTCTGAGTGGGCACCCAGCCACAAATAGCTCAGATCCCAAGGCTGTGTTGCAAAAAGCCCTGGTTCTCTCCCTGCCCTGAGCATAGCTGACTCACCCCAGTCTCTCACACAGGAGAGGACATAGCTACTCTGAAACAAGCCTCCTAGTCTATGATCAGCTGCGTGTTTGGTGTGGCTGTTCCCTGCCGCCCACTCAAGACGGCAATGGAGGGATGTAAAACGCTGTATCGGAGAGACTGGCTGGGGACCCTTGGTGTCCTTCTTGAGATGAAGCCAAAGGTGCTACCCATCTGGGGCTTGCCTCCCCATCTGCAGACTTGACGATGCCTTTCCTCAGAGCTCTGTACAGGGTCGGGGCAGCAAAATCAGCCAAAGCTCAAGCCCTGGGAGGACTCCTGGAAGCCCTGGTTTGTGTTCATCTAAGTGCTGAGCCCAGTCCTCAGTCCTCAGTCCTGTCACTGGTTCCTGCAGAAACAAAAGTTCTCTGTGCTGGTTAGGTTTAGCTTGACACTGCCTAGGCTCACCTGGGCAGAGTGTTTTCATCAAGTATTAACTCCATCAAGTTAGCCTGGGGGATTGTCTGTGTGGGGTTGTCTTGATTGTTAACTGATAGGGAAGACTCAGCCCATTGTGGGGGTGTTTCCAAGGCAGGGGCTCCTGAACAAAAGGAAAAAGCTAACCAAGAGTGGCAAACAGGCTTGATGTGGCACACGCCATTAATCCCAGCTCTCAGGAGGCAGAGACAGATGGAATTCTGTGAGTTTGAGGCCAGCTACGTAATGAGACTTTGTCTCAAAACCTTAAAAATAAATCAAGCAAGAGTAATGGCATTTTATTTCTTTTCTTTCTTTCCTTTCTTTTCTCTTTTCCCTCCTTTTTGAAACAGTCTCAGTAAGTAGTCCTGGTTGTTGTGAAATTCAGTGTGTAGACCAGGCTGGCCTTGAACTCACAGAGCTCCACCCATCTCTGCCTCCTGAGTGCTGGGATTAAATATGCGAAGCATCGTCCCTGGCCTCAGACTTGGTTCCTCTCTGCTCTTGACTGTGGTGTGGTGTGACGAGGGCCTTCAACCTCCTGTCACTGTGACTGTCTGCATGAAGAGGGGAAATAAATGCCACCCCACCCCCACCCCCTACCGCCCCCCCCACCCCCCGCAGCTAAAGAAATAAAACTAGAAGAGGCTGACTGAGAGGGAGGGGTTCATGCTGGAGAGTCAGGGAAACAGAAAGGGATCTTGGAGGGAGCGGCACCTTTGTCACCGCTTGTTGACCGCGTGCGTGCGTTTTCCCCTCTGAGGATTGTGTTTGAAAGAAGAGAAGATAAGGGCTCAGTGCACAGTCCAGGTCTGAGCTCTGACACATCTCTGAGTGCCCAAGGCTAAGTGGCTGCTGTCTGTGACCTTCAGTTAACCCACCTGTAAAATGAAGGCTCTGGCGCCCACTTGTGCAGGCTTGAGGTCTTCATAAACCTTTCCCATCACAGGAGCAGAGGTGATGGCTGTGGGCACGGGCGGAGGAAGTCAGGACTCATGGGAGGCTCCGGGTGTTGGTGGGGTGGTCAGAGGTGGTGACAGTCAAGCCCGGTTTTTCTCTCTGCTGCTTTTCTGATGCTGAGCATCAAACCCAGAACCTCACGCATCCGAAGCAAGCATTCTAGCCAAGGGACACTGCTCTTAGACACTGTGTGTTAGTGCAGCGGTAAGGCCCGAGAGGCCACACAGTGCTGGGGAAACAGACGTTCATTTGTCTCACCACCCCCAAATCCGTGGCCCCTTCATGGTCTGATTATTTCTAAATTTTTAAAAATTTGTTTTTCTTTTACTTATTTTGTCCAGGGTGCTGCTGGTGGTCAGAGGACAGCGTCCAGCACACAGTCCTCTTCTTCTACGCATGTGATTCAGGGATAAAGCTTGGCCCTCAGGCTCGGGGGCCAACACCTTTACCCTCTTCCTGCTCTGCGGTGGTGTTTGAATGAGAACAGGACATGGACCTGTGAAAGGATTAGAAGGACGAGGAGGTGTGGTCTTGTTGGAGGAAGTGTGTCACTGGGGGTGGGCTTTGGTTTCAGAAGCCCCACCAGCCCAGTCTCCCCCTTTCTCTGCCTCTGCATCAGGATGCAGCCAGCACTCAGCTACTTCAGCATCACCTCTGCTTGCTGCAGGCTCCCCGCCATGGTGATAGTGTACTAACCTCTGGTACTGTAAGCAAGTCACCAGTTAAGTGTTTTCTTTAAGAGTTGCCTTGGTCATGGTGACTTATCACAGCAATGAGACACCTATTCTAAATTTTTGAAGCCACAAGCACCCCCATCCTGGTCACCAGCCTGGCCTGGCCTAGAAATTTCAGAGTCCACAGCTGAGTCCTGTGGCTCATGAATGATCTGTGCTGTGACACGGCTTCTAGCACCGCACATGGAGCCAGCATTGTGAACTTCTGCCCTGAAGTGGGCTTCCTCTGACCCAGGCAAAGATATGATTTCCCCAGCTATTTCCATAACCCCTGGCCTTTAACCATGGTATACTGCGTGTGCCCCCTCACCGTGTGTGCGTGCGTGTGTGTGCATTACTAATTTTTGATCACGTACTGTGTCCTAGTTAGGGTTACTACTGCTGTGACGAAACACCACGGCCAAAGCATGTTGGGGAGGAAAGGGTTTGTTTATTTGACTTATGCTGCACATCGGAGTCCATCACTGAAGAAGTCAGGGTAGGAGCTCAAACAGGGCAGGAACCTGGAAGCAGAGCTGATGCTCAGGGCACATTGGGGTGCTGCTTATTGACTTTTCTCATCACAGCTTGCTCAGCCTGCATTCTTTTTTGTTGTTGTTTGAATTTTTTTTTGAGACAGCATTTCTTTGTGTAGCTCTGGCTGTCCCGGAACTCACTCTGTAGACCAGGCTGGCCTCGAACTCAGAGAGATCCACCTGCCTCTGCCTCTGTGAGTGCTGGGATTAAGGATTAAGGGTGTACGCCACCACCTCCTGGCCAGCCTGCTTCCTTATAGAGCCCAAGACCACCAGCCCAGGGGCTGCACCACCCACAATGGGCTGCTCCCCAACATTAAGAAAATGTCCTACAGACAAACCTTATGGAGGCGATTCCTCAACTGAGGCTCCCGCCTTTCAGATGACAACTCAAAGTCAGGGGACAACTTCTTTTTTTTCTATATTTATTTATTATGTATACAGTATTCTGTGTGTATGCCTGCAGGCCAGAAGAGGGCACCAGACCTCATTACAGATGGTTGTGAGCCACCATATGGTTGCTGGGAATTGAACTCAGGATCTTTAGAAGAGCAGGCAATGCTCTTAACCACTGAGCCATCTCTCCAGCCCGAGGGGACAACTTCTGACAGTTCTTTCCTCCTATCTTCTTGTTGGTTTTTTTTTGTTGTTGTTGTTGTTTTGTTTTGTTTGTTTTGTGTTTCGAGACAGGGTTTCTCTGTAGCTTTGGAGCCTGTCCTGGAACTCACTCTGTAGACCAGGTTGGTCTCGAACTCACAAAGATCCACCTGCCTCTGCCTCCCGAGTGCTGGGATTAAAGGCGTGCGCCACCACTGCCCAGCTGTTGTTTTGTTAAGACAGAGTTTCTTTGTGTAACAGTCCTAGCTTTCCTGGAACTCACTCTGTAGACCAGGCTGGCCTCGAACTCACAGATTCTCCTGCCTCTGCCTCCCAAGTGCTGGGGTTAAAGGTGTGCACCACCACTGTACAGCAAGTAAGCTGTGTTGGGCCTAGAGTCTTTTGTTTATTATTATTATTTTTTATTTATTTAATTTTATTTTTTAAGATTTATTTATTTATTATGTATACAGTATTCTCAGTATTCTGTCTGAATGTATGCCAGGCCAGAAGAGGGCACCAGATCTCATTACAGATGGTTGTGAGCCACCACGTGGTTGCTGGAAATTGAACTCAGGACCTTTGGAAGAGCAGGCAATGCTCTTCATGGCTGAGCCATCTCTCCAGCCCAAATAAATGTTGCCAACTTAGCCACCAAGGCAAAGGCACAGGGGAGGGAGGGCGCCTTTTTTTTTTCAAAGATTTATTTATTATGTGTACAGCATTCTTTCCATGTGTGCCCGCATGTTTATTATTATTTTTTTTTGTTTTTGTTTTTCGAGACAGGGTTTCTCTGTGTTGCTTTGGAGGCAGAACTAGCTCTTGTAGACCAGGCTGGCTTTGAACTCACAGAGATCTGCCTGCCTCTGCCTCCCGAGTGCTGGGATTAAAGGCGTGCGCCACCACCGCCCGGCCTGAGTCTTTTATTTTTTAAAGATTTGTTTTATTCATATGAGTGCTTTGCCTGCATGTATGTTTGAGCACCACATGCATGCCTGATGCCTGAGGAAGTGGTGAGCCTCCATGTAGGTGCTGGGAATCAAACCCGGGGCTTTTGCAAGAACAAGTGCTCTTAACCACTGAGCCAACTCTCCAACCCTTCTCCTCCTGCCTTGATGTGGCTTCTGGGGATCAAATTCAGGACATGTGGCCTTCTCAAACGATTTACCATGGAGCCATTGGACTAGTCCAGCTCTTGCGTTTTGAGACAGCGTATGCATCTCATGCTATCCTTGGACTCTCAATCTTCCTGCCTCAGCCTCCCACGTGCCAGGATTACAGGTGTGTACCACCACACCTGAGAAATCAGTGTATCTGAGAGTATAGACAGTGTCTTCTTTGTCCCAGCAGTACCTGGCATGTGGCAGGTGTTCACTGAGTATCGACTGACAACATGGAAAACTGATGGCTGGGCCAGCCTGTCCAGTATTTGGTACAGTGGTGTCAGGTTGGCCCATGGCCTGCTCCTGCTTCTTTCCCTGCCTGCCCTTTATAACCATCTCTGTTAGGTGAGAGGGAAACCTCAGCAAGGGCCTGCACACTCTCAGATAGGGTACTACTCTATAGCCTAGTCCACCCTTGAATCTGCAGCCCTCTCCTGAGCCCCACTGAGTGCTGGGGTTACAGGTCCCCGCCACCTTACCTGGCCAGGGCATTACTTACAGCCACAGGAGCGCGTAGGAGGGATGCTTGCTTAGCTAGGATCTAGCCTGTTCTCAGTGCCACTAAGAGAACCAGGGTGGGGTAAAGTCCCCTGGGCTATGAGAAAGCCCCTCCCTGGCTCCTGAGAAGCCCCTTTTGATTGTCCTGCCCAGGCTCCACCCTTAACCTTCTGTACTTTCTGCTCTCCTGACAGGGTGCTGTAGTTAATGTGGAGCTCAGGCCCCAGCAGGGAACAAGTTTTTAAACAAAATCACAAAGGGTCATGAAGGAACCCAGTTATACTGAAACACAGTTAACAGACATTTACATTTTTGGTATGTAATATATATGTTTCTTTATTAACATGTTAAAAACAAGGAAAATCTAACAGCTATGATCATTTCAAAGTAGTGACGCATATTCTGAGATATAAAGCAGTTTGAAAACATCTGGGATTTCTGTCGGCTACAAAGTCACAGGTGCTGTTAACGCTACTGTGGCTGACGCCCAAGTACATAAGGGGATGCTAACTTGTTACAGGTGAGGGAAAATAAAGAATGTCATTTTTTTCCTATTTAGGTTCACAAATCCCCTGAAATCCTTGGACCCAGTCAAAATCCTCTGACTCCAGAGTAGAGAACGCCAGCCCAAGCCTTCACCCCATAAACGGGCGCTCAAGCCATCTTCCCTGGGGGAGCCTGGGCCTAGGAAGGTGAAGGGATCTGCCCAAAGTCGCCCAGGCTCAGCTTGAAGCTCTGTCCCTCTCTCCACACAGAGCTGGACCCTAGAGCCAGGCACTCCATGGACTCAGAGCTAGAATGCCCTGCTCACCCGGGACCTGAGCCCTATAGGGTTCAGCCGGTGAAACAGAGGGACATGGCCCCTTGAAACCACACACACTCAGTTATTTTTATCTCCAGTTTATTTTTTTAGACTAAGAGCAGAGTATGAAAGTCACAGCCAAAGCACTTGAAAAAGGCCCAGGATGGGTGGGGACCACATAGGGTGGGCAGGGCAAGGTCCTGGGAGTTGGTTCCCGGCTCAGGGCTGGAGGGGAGGGGGCATTGTTGTTACGGTCTCCAAAAGTGTCTGTGCGTTGCATAGGTCCTGTCTTCACAGAAGACAAAAGAGGGGCCAGGGGGGGTCCCAAGAGGGGCCTAACCTGGTGGGGAAGGGGTCTGAATCTGGAGGGGGGGAGTCAGGAAAGGTCAGGTTAAGGAGGGGAAGGGACTCTGTCTGTCTGTACATTATATATAGAGATATAGTGTCTGTACATGCCTGTCTGGCACCCCAATGCCCACCCCTGTGCACTGCCTGCTCCCCCCAGGGGTGTCTATTTGTAAACTTGGATTCAATCCAAACCACAGCCCTCTGTGTGGGAGGGAGGAGGGAGGAGGACATGCTTATTGCTGTAAACAGGGGAGGGTAGCCTGAGGCTCCACCCCTCACCCATCTAGTCCCCTCCCCATGTTCTGCCCTGGAGGAGAGTGACAGGGGGCATCTCCCGAGCTTCATTTGTTCTCTCTGGGGCATATGCGCCTCTTGGGGGACAAAGAGGGAGGGCACCAGGGTCAGGGAAAGGTACCAGGGGCCAGGGAGTCCTGAGCCTTTTAAAGCCCCCAAACATTACCAAAGCCACAGGCCACCCGGGACCTGTGGCTATCCCCGATCCACTACAATGCCTGTCCTAGAGAGTGGGCAAAGAGGGCAGCACAGATAGACAGATGTACGGTCAGATCCCACTCCCAACCATGGCAAGAAGGATGTAGGCCCCACAGCTGATTCCCTGCTCCTTCTCAGCCCTGCCTCACTTCTCTCTGTCATAGGAAGGGGCAGAGCTAGGAGGCCAAAAGTGTCATGAGGAAGAAGGCGATGCCCACGGCCAGAGGCAGGTGTTCCCGCTTGGGGCTGGTCCCGCTGATGCTCTTCTCAAGCTTGGGCACCTGGGGACTTTCTCCCTCAAAGTCTTCTGTGGAGAGACAAATAGACAGACTGGTAAGGACTGTGCTGTACGCTGGGGCGGGGGGCACGCGGAGGCGGCAGCAGCAGCAGCAGCAGTGGAGCCAGGGATGTGACCACCCACGGGGGCGGGACGGGCAGGAAGGACCGGTGTCCCAAGGGAAGGCATGCGGAAAAAAAAGCAGGCACCGGGAAGGGGGCTGCGGTTCCAGCAGTGGCCACCAGAGGGCGCTGCGCAGACTCACCCAACACGTTGATCTTCACATTGGGGCCCATGGTGAACTGGGGGAGAGTGGGGACCGGCTTCTCCCCGGAGTGCGATGCTGCGGGGTGGGGTGCGGGTGGGGAGAGAGGAGGGGAAAGTCAGGGCAAGGACCCCCTCCCCCTGCTACAGCTGGGAAGCTAATCCCTGTCGCCTGTGCCCTCCGCCCCCATCCCCAGGAAGTCAAGGGAGCCCCAAAGCAGGGAGGCGAGGATGCGGACATGGCTGGAAGCCGACGCTACTCACTGGAGGCGCAGCAGACGAACACCTTCATCCTCAGACACTTCCAGTGCAGATTGTGAGTGGGCGTGGCTGGGGAAGAGACTGGGCCTGAGTTGCTTTCACTCACTGGTGCCCTTGCGACCTTACGCTTAGACCCCCACACCTCCCTCCCCTCCAAATTACCCGCATCCCGCTACGTCCTGGAGTAACTGCTCCATCCTTTGGACAGTGGTCACCATGGCTCTGTAGCCAGCCCAACCCAGAAGCCCGGAACAGAAATGCTCTGAGGCCCAAATGTGAGGCTGTCACCAACTCCCCACCCCACTGAACCCATCCCATCCTCACAACTCTGAAGCCTTATCCCTGGTGACGACCATATCGGCCGGACGGGGATCCCCGGGACCCTACCCTGTCACTCAAAAGACCGAGGACCCGGCACTCACAGATATAGTAGTATTCTTGGCCGGCATGGAATTCATATCCCAGCGAGAAGGCGCTGTAGCGCTGGAACTTCTCGGAGAACTTGATGGGGCTGTGCGAGGCGTGCTGCCGGTTGCATTCCCAGCGCTTGGAGCCTTGACTGGCGTTGCAGGTGCGGTAGCCGCTCAGGTTCACCATGTATAGCACGTATTGCTCCGCCCCGCCGCCAGGCCCTGAGCTATTGTAGTGCGGACAGTAAATATCCAAATAGTCGTTCACGTTCACCTGCACCGTGTAGCCCTCTCGCCGCAGGCTGTGGACAAATGAAGCGGTCAAAGAAAGCCCAATGCTCTAAGGTTTTCCATGTCACCACTTCGCAGACCTTCATTAGGACATTTTAGTCCACATATATAATGTATTTTCATCATAAAAATTCATTCCCCCCAAATATTGGCTTTTTCTATAATCTTTTCTCGGCCCCTTTCTGTCCCCAGAGTCCAGAGCGCCAGTCCCCTTACTGTGCCCTCTCCTTTTTGGCCTGTCCTTCTCCTGGTGGCCACCAGAGGGTAGCAAAGGCACAAGGAAGCCTGACCTACCTCCTAAAGAAGAGTGGGAGAGGGGCGGAGGAAAGAAGGAACCTAGCTCTGGTTGCCACAGAAACAGCGCAGGCCCCAACGACTCCCAGACCCAGGCCGGGATTTCCTCAGCCCATTCCCCATAATTCACCAGGCCCGAGGAGGGAATGGAAGCGAAGGGTGAAAGAAGAGAGACCCCTTACTTGGAACACAAGCCCTCGCATCGATTCTCCCAGAATGCCTTCTTGCTGCTGCAGGTCCACCCCCACCAGGCCAGTCCGACAGGACTTGCCCTCATACACGCATGTATGGCGGCTTCATGCACATACATGCACAAGTTCTATGGCACAAACACAAAAATGTCCACCGCCCACTCACAGGCAGCAGATACGCACAAGAGCTAGACTGCATGTGTGCTGAGCGCATGCCAGTATTAGCTGGCCCCAGCAGTCTCAGGGCTTCCCTTGAATTCCCGACATGGCAGGACCTCTATCTTTGTGCTTCTGAGTCCCATTTACCTCCCTCCATCCTGAGACCATGGGCAATTAAGTCCCCAATAACTTGACACAGATCAGGGAGCTGAAGAGTTCAGTATGAAGGCCCCACCTGTGATCGCGCCAAGCTTTCTGTCTCGTCACACACATCCTTTCTCCATTTAGACGCCACTGCCCCCCCCACATGTCCTAGACAAGATGACTGCATCTGTCACTTTCCAGGGAAGTCTCTGGACAGAGAAGCAGATACTGGGTCCCCAGGAATCCCCACCTGCCTGTTAGTCCCCATCTAAGTGTTGGTCTGAACAGCCTGGGTGTTAGCGCAGAATGAGAGACCTCAATGAGAAGAGTGGAGGAGAGGCTAGAAGTTTCCTTTAACTTCCTGAGGGCAAGTGTGCATATGTTGGCAGTGATATGGGAGTACAGTGGGCACAGGGAAGCATGCGTTATCTGGTGAAACGACAAACGATTGGGCTCCCTAGTCCCCAGGAACTCCTTGAGGGGAGGAACTGGCTCTCTATGTCACCAGGCACCACCCAGTTCCACAAGCAGCAATCCGACCCGTTGGGGAACGAGCTTGGAGGCAGCGCCACTGGATGAGGCCTTGAGGACCCCACCTGACATTACCCAACCTCGTTGGATTTATTTGTGTTGCCCCCCTCCCCAGAACCAGCAGTGAGGTAGATGTGTAACAGCTGGTGTTTGGGCTCTCCAGTAAGAATGGGCACAGTCTCCTTGAGTCATCAGGAATGCCACCAGTCCCACTTGGTTCCCATGGGAGTGATGGGTCACTTGGGCCCCTCCCTGTCCCTGGCGCTCAGGTGGGCAGGAGTCTCGACGGGCGCTGAGAGCAGGAAAACGGGTTAGACAAGGCCTGGCTGCTCCCAGCCACACCCATGCACTGTCTGTCTGTCCCAACCCCAATGCACTGTCTGTCCATCCCAACCCCAGAGTTTCTTGTTCCTTCCCTAAGGTCCTGAGGAAGGGGCCACCCGCAAGTCAGCACAGGGTGCCAGGCCTAGAGCAGCCCCAAAGCTACCCTGGAGCCATGTTCCTTCAGCCTCACCCATGTATGCAGTCTGATTTTGAAGGAGCCCCTTCCTGCAGCTGCCCCATTCCTCCAGCCACACAGCAGGGAGCAAGCCAACTCCAGAGATATTCCCACAGGTGGTACCTCAGTCTCCTCAAGAGGATGGGCTGAGCATATACAGCGCTTGCTGTATGACAATAGGAAAAGAAGTCACCTCTTACCTACCCCTGTGATTGATGGAAGTAAAGCCTCAGAAATGCCCCCAACCTGGTCATGTGGGTCAAAACCTGATAGCAAGTTAGCTGTGTCCATTGGTGGATACAGAGCAGAAGGCTGGGTGCCAGAAATCCCAAACCATAACTCCTAGGAGACCCAACCTGTCTGTTAGGCACAACCTCTTTAATTGAATCTGTCATCCTTCTTAGCCCAGCAGTGAAGGGAAGGTGCACACAGACCCCAGAAGAGCTTCACAGCTAACCACGCCTCCAAGGTTACCCCCCTCCCGCGCTCCGCGGAGGGTGGGCCAGCATCTGGGGAATGGGTTGTGCCCTGCTCCTTCGGGGAGTTCTCCGTTCTTCCCTCCATTTTATTCCCTTGTTGTTTCCCACTTCTCTCGCAGAAAGGTCTTCACCGCTCTTCTACAGGGATTAGCCCCTAACCTGGTTACTTCGTCCCTCCCGGCCTGCAACGCCCCTGGGTGCATCCCGACTCTTCTCACTTCTACAGCGCCCGGGCTTCCCAGGCCTGTGGATCGCAACCTTCGGTGTCAGCGGGGGACTGGACGGGAGGCGGGGGAACCGGGAAGGAGCAAACGTCTCCCCCTGGGGCAATTAGGGACAGGTAAACAGGGTGTCTAACAAGACCTGGGAGAAAGGGAAGGCTCCCAAGAGATCCTGAACTTGTTAAACTCCTATCCTCAGCTTTAGAAGCCAACATGCACAGTTAAGGAAGTGGAGGCAAAATGCAGAGACTAGGTTCTTCCCCTCTAGTGCGCGCCCCCGAGGCTGCGCGCCGCCCGCTCCAGCAGGCGAGGCCCAACCACGTGTGCGCGGCGTGGAGTCCGCGCGCCGGGGCTGGGGGCTGGGGGTGGGCAGTGGCGGCGGGAACGCTCCTAGGGCGGCGCGTGCACAATGACACCCCCGCGCCCCGCCAGCTCGGGTCTGGTGGAGAAGCAGCTCGCCGGTCACCCCCGCCCCTCGACCCTGCGACAGTAGCGGCGGCGAAGGTTTATTGATCTGCAGCGGCGGAGAAGAGCGAGGACCCGCCGAAAGCGAGACACACAGAGATGGAAAGACTCTGCCACATACAGAGGGGAGGCGAACACACAGACGGATTCGCCCGAGAGAGGAAAGGGAGGGAGCCACAGTGAGACAGGGGAAGCCAGAAACCGGGAGAGGGAGGAAAGGAATGAGAACCAGGCAAGACTTGGAAAACGGCAAAGACTCAGCATCCGATCCAGAGAGGCCCATAGCAGAGAAGACAGCGTGGAAAAGAAGAGAAATGGAACACATTGGCGACCAGACGAAAACAGACCACCGTGGACGTAGTAGAGGTCTCAATAAATATTTGTTGAATGAATGTGTGAATGAAAGCGATCGGCAACAGCAACGTTTCCAAGATGGGTAGGGAGACCACGAGAAAAAAGATGCTCTTAAGGCGAGTACCAACACCTTCGTTTAGTTCAAAGAAAAGAAGCGCTAGCAAGGGGGATATAAATGTTTGGCCCTCAACTCCGCCCGGTTCAGTACCCGGCTCAGGAGACCCCCGACTTCACACCCTCATCACTCCCTCCAATATGGGCTCCCACCGCGTCCTAGTTTCTGGGCCAGGTTAGGAAAAGGTCTCGCCTATTCCCAGGGACTAACTCAAGGGGCTGAGTGGGGGAAGGGGTGAAGGCTAGGTAGCCAGGACCGAGCCACCGGCCCCGGTCTGTCAACGGAGGCTACTGCAGGTCTGTCAAAAGAGGTTACTGCACGTGTCCCACCAGCACCCTCCCACGTGACCCTAAGAGGCGGGGTCGCAGACCCTCCCCCACGTGACCCCAAGGGGCAGCGACCCTCTGCACGTGACGGGAGGTGGGAGCCAGGAGTCTGGATCACGTGACTGGAGGAAGGGGGGGGCCTGGGAGCCTGTGGCTCGGCCCGGCCCCGCCCCCATCTCCCCGGCCCTCTCCACTCCCGGCTCTGGAGCACGTCGCTCTCACGATTTATGGGGCCGCGGATGCCGCAGTGAGAGAGCCGGGGAGCCCGGGCGCAGCGGCAACAAAGGCCCGGGAAGCGGGGCGGGGGCGGCAGCGGCCTCCTGGCCGAGTGTGCGCCGCCTCCTACCTCCCTCGGTCCCTGCCCGCACGGGAGAGGAGAGGGCGAAAGGAGGTTCTGGGAACCCGGCTCTCCCATCCCGTTCTGGAGCTTTCACCTGCGCCCAGGTGTATGCGGGGGAGGGGAACCTGATCAGCGCTCCCCTCAAGGCTATTCCCACACCCACTAGGCTCTGGCATCTACGACCAGGGGGGGTTCCCCAAGGGTGGCGGGGAACCCGGGGTCTCTCACCTGCGAGCTCACGGCTCGTGCCAAACTGAAGCGGGGCGGGGGGTCGGACGTGTGAATCTCGTGTGGGGGGGGATGAGCTAGATATAGCAGGGTAGTCAGCCCTCAGCGCCCCCCCCCCGAGAGGTTGGAGTCCCACTCCGGGGGGGAGGGGCTGCAACCCCATCCCCACCCCCGAGGTTTCCATGGGAAGCAAAAGGGGGGCGTCATTAGCTCATCCCCACCCCCAGTCTGACACTCTGGGCGCGAGGAGAAAGAGGGGGAGGCGCAGAGCCCCAAACAACAAAGAGCAGAGCAGCAAGCAGGAGCCCCTCCCCCGGAAGGTTGGGGGTCGTGGTCGAGGCCCTTCAGGTCCCCTCCCCTGGGATCTCACCATTTGTTCCCTAGTCGGGCCCCCAGGGCGGGGAGTCAGAAGCAAAGCTGCCGCCACCGCCCGGGCAGGTGTGACAGTGATCCCCGTGTCCCCAGGGATCCCCCTACCAACACACTGAGGTGGCCAGAGTGATACACACGGCAGCTCGGCAGGGAGAAGACAAGGGCAGCAAGGACTGTGCAGAATGATGGCCCGGTCCCGCAGCCGGCACCGGGCCGCCGCGCCACACACCGGAGGAAACCACACGGCCGCCCTGACACCCGCCCAGACCGCGGCGGCGCCAAGAGCCACCCCAGCCCAGACAAGACTGGCCACGCGGACACCGACCGCAGCCCCCTCCCCGACCCGTCGCCCGCTCCCACCCCTAGACGGTCGCCGACGCAGACACACAAATCACACAGACACACGCACACTGACAGCCGCGCACGCCCGTTCACACTCGGTGCCATACGCCGTCCCTAGCCTCAGCGTGTGGGGTGTGTGTGTGTGTGACCGACATCTCTGCCTCCTTCTTTCTCACCAATACCTGCGTATTCCAGGGCCCCCCAACTCCGCGACCCTGCCCCGGCTTACCCCAGGAGCGTTTATCCACACAACCAGAGCAACCCATTCCCCTTCGTTCTGGGGAGGTGGCGAATCGGACTTCCTGCCTTAATGCCGAACCCCACTTCTAAAAGCAAGAGTCTTGGGCAAAGCCCCATCAACGTTTACAGGCTGAAAACAGGTCATCCTTGGGCTCCCAAATGCAGCGGCCTATCCCCAGCACACCGGTACCCTCAGACTTCAACCTAGCCAAAAGGAGTGTGAATGGTGGGTGTGGGGGGAGAGAGGACTATGGGACAGGGAACACTATTCCAGAGGCGAGTGTGGAAAGAAACCAAGATGAGGTTGAGACCCCCCAGCAGCCTCCTCCGCACAGCCAGAGCGCTCCTCACTATGCCCCATCAGCTTCTCAGACACCCCCTAGTTTCACAGACGCCCACGTAGTGCGTCCCCTCTACCTCGCCTCTAGGCACCGAGCCTGTCTCCCAGGACTGCCACCAGGTTCCCCTAGGACTTCTAGAGCCCACCCGCTCCCCCATCACTGACGCGGGACGCACGGGCTCTCCGGGTCCCCGACTCACTGCTGGTTGGAGCTGTTCCAATATACCGCATGCCGGTTTCCCAGCGCGCCCCCAGGCCCCTGGGCCAGCAGCGGCAGCAGCGGCACGGGCACGAGCAGCAGCAGCAGCAGCAGCGGAGCCGCCGCCATCCCCGGAGCCGCCGCCGCCGCCGCCCCCCGACTGAGCCCCGCGCTCCCGGCTTCTCAGCTTCCCAGCTCCCTGCTGCCGCCGCTGCCAGCCCCCAACCTTAGCCACGCCCACAATCCTTCCCTCCGCCCTTCTGGGCGCGCCCCCGAGGCCCCGCCCCTGGCGCGCTCACGCCGGGCTCCGCCCCACTTGAGCCCAGAGCGCGCCGGGCGCGTGGGCGACGGGAACTGTGTTGCCCCTCTAGGAACAACGCGTCTCTCCACTCTCCTCGGTGATTTGCTGCAGCTTCTTTGCGTCTTTTGCTCCCCAAGGCTGGAGTCCCAGAAGGATTTGGAAGCCAAAACCGGGGTATACGTCTTGTGTAGGTCCACACCTTTCTCCATGGAGTATAGGAGTATTGAGGAGCAAAGGTCTAGCTCTGAATAAGCAGGACTAGACCCATATCTGAACGAAGTTGGACTCTACTTCCTCCACGCCCTTTCCATGTGCTCAAGGAGTTAAATGGGCACATGATGGGGAAGCCCTCAGGTGGCACCCAGGAGCTAACAGCTGGCTGCCTGAAGGCCCTTAGATGAACACGAGGGCTTGTTTTTCTCGGAGCCAAGGCAGAGAAACTCAGCCCAAAGAATGTCATCTTTCAGGGGCTGGGCAGAGGGGCTGGGCACAGTGGCTCACTCTTTTAATCCTTGCTCTCTGGAGGCAGTGACAGTGGGATCTCTGTGAGTTCAAGGACAGCTACATTGGTCTGTATAGGGCTACGTAGTGAGACCCTGTCTCAACAAACGGCCTACTTTGGTAATCCAGGGCAAAAGGTGTTTGTCGGTGATGGTAACAGGTTAAGGTAGGAGTCAGTTGGAGCCAAGCAGTTGTGGAGTAGTCTTCTTGGCATACCCACAAAGGGCCCCTCACTGCCTCCAATTCCCTCCGCAATGTCCTGGGGCATGCTCATTCCTGCTCCCATAGATGCTTTCTCTAAGGACAGAGAGGACCTTGTGTTCTACAGCATTGTCTTAGTGGGGACATCCAAGCACAGACATGGCATACACACGGTGGGGGGGGGGAGTATATGTACCCAGAAGCAGGGAACACGGAAACATGGACACTTGACAGACTGATATACACACACAAGGTGCTAGGAGAACTAGAGAAGAGACTGGTAGAAAAACATAGGCTTACAGTCACAGAGACATCGAAGTACACACACACACACACACACACACACAGTCTCCCTAGCAAACAGGCGTACCCCTCTCAAAGGGTCCAGAATCCAGACCTAGTAGACCTTCACCCCTTGTCTCTTCTCTTTCCTAGAAGCCCATACCAAAAAGCAAAGCAGAACCAGGCCTGACTGGGTTCTCGGGACCCACAGCAGCTGTGCCCAGGGAGGCAGGCATGGTGCTGTTTTGTTGTGCTTCAAGAGGCAGGACAGATATCTGCACCCTCCGCCTGTTTACCTTTGGCAGTACAAGGCCTTGACCACAAACAAGCCTGCCTTGGGCTCCGCGCCTCCCTGCTGCTAGGCAAGAGTGGGTGCTGTGCTCTCTGGGAACCTCTCCACTCCCAGGAGGTATCTTCTTTCTTCTTGGGAGCCAGAAAATAAACGAGGCCCCTTGGGATGGGAGTGAGGGACTCTGCAAACATCTCTCTTCATTCCCAAAGAGGTTTGCTTCACCCCAGTAATGCTAACCTGCATACTCATGGGACCACAGGTTCCAGCCCTGCCCTCCATGCCATGCCTCCGACCCACAGAAGCAAGTGTCTCTCTGTAGAGCAGAGTAGCCAGAGAGTCTGTCCACATGCACAGTAAGTGTAGGCTGGACTGGTCCAGGACTTTGAATGTACTTATTGGTATAGCATGTGTACGAGACCGTAGGTTCAATCCCCATTATGGTAAAAAAGTAAATGAATAAGACCTGGCTTTTATTTTAAGATTTGGATTGCTTGGGCCCCCTACCCTAGAGCCCAGCTGTTTCTCTTTAAAATGTACTACTCCACCTTCTCCCTCCAATAACCATAGAGCTTCATAGTGGGAGAGGTGGCTCAGAGGCCAAAAGCATTTGTTACTCTTCCAGAGGACCCACTTTGATTCCCAGCACCCACCCACATCAGATGGTTCACAAATGCCTGTAAGTCCAGTTCCAGTGGATCTGATACCCTCTTGTGGCCTCAAAAGGTACTGGCACTCGCATGTGCAGATACCCATAGCCACACCCATATAATAATAATAATAATTTTTAAAAACGGGGAAAAAGGGAGCCTTTTCCTTTGAACTGGGGGCCCTCTTTGTTTAAGCCTGGGTCTAGGATCATCTTTCTCTCTCTGACCAAAACCTGACTTTCTTTTTTTTTTTTTCAAGATTATTTATTTATTATGTATACAGAGTTCTGCCTGCACATATGCCTGCACACCAGAAGAGGGCGCCAGATCTCATTACAGATGGTTGTGAGCCACCATGTGGTTGCTGGGAATTGAACTCGGACCTCTGGAAGAGCAGCCAGTGCTCTTAACCTCTGAGCCATCTCTCCAGCCCCCAAAATCTGACTTTCAAGTTGAGACCCGTGTGGTGCCTGTGTCCATGGGTGGGCTTCTCTGGTAGCCATGGGGCTGCTCTGTTCCTGGGGCTGCTGGCTGCTTTGAGCCTCTGTGTAGATCACAAAAGCACCCCTCCATGAAGACTCTGTTTCTAGAGTGCAGCTCTTGGCAAGTGGTGTCTTTGGTGGGAAGCGGGCTTACATGCCTCTCCAACTTAGTGGGGAGTGTGAGTTGATGCAGCCTCTTTGTTGTACCAAGCACAAACTTTATAACTATATGCGGCAGTTCTGTCTACAGAATACAGTATATGAACCTCCAGCTACACTACCGTTCAAAAACCTCAAGGGAACTGAGAGTTTGTTTGTTTGTGACAGGTCTCTCTATGTATCTGTCCTGGAACACAGTAGGTAAGCCAGGCCAGCCTCAAACGCCTGCCTCTTCCTCCAGTGCTGGGATAAAGGCTAAAGGCGTGTGCCACTAAACCTGGGGACTTGGATTCTCAAAGGACTAGGTTTCTGGACATGAGATCTGAGCTGCTGTCTGCGCCTGGGACCTGTAGCATCTGGGTCAGGAGAAGTCTTCCAATGTGGGGAGTAGGCCTTTGTTTATACCTGTGACTCCAGTCATTCTTGACTGACCCGTGGTAGGAATGTGTTATCTACAGCGCTGTCATCCAGCGTGCGTGTGCACACACATCTACAGCGCTGCCATCCAGCATGCGTGTGCGCACATCTACAGCGCTGCCATCCAGCATGCGTGTGCGCACATCTACAGCGCTGCCATCCAGCATGCGTGTGTGCACATCTACAGCGCTGCCACCCAGCATGCGTGTGCGCACATCTACAGCGCTGCCATCCAGCATGCGTGTGCGCACATCTACAGCGCTGTCATCCAGCATGCGTGTGCGCACATCTACAGCGCTGTCATCCAGCATGCGTGTGCGCACATCTACAGCGCTGTCATCCAGCATGCGTGTGCGCACATCTACAGCGCTGCCATCCAGCATGCGTGTGCGCACATCTACAGCGCTGCCACCCAGCATGCATGTGCACACACATCTACAGCGCTGCCACCCAGCATGCGTGTGTGCACATCTACAGCGCTGCCATCCAGCATGCGTGTGTGCACATCTACAGCGCTGCCATCCAGCATGCGTGTGCGCACATCTACAGCGCTGCCATCCAGCATGCGTGTGCGCACATCTACAGCGCTGCCATCCAGCATGCGTGTGCGCACATCTACAGCGCTGCCATCCAGCATGCGTGTGTGCACATCTACAGCGCTGCCATCCAGCATGCGTGTGCGCACATCTACAGCGCTGCCACCCAGCGTGCGTGTGCGCGCACATCTACAGCGCTGCTGAATGTAGCATGGAGCAGAAGCAGAAAGGTTCACAAAGCAATATTTACTCTGCTACAGGGGACATGTCCTCAGTTTCCCTCTGTTTCATACTTTAAAAGTGTGTTTGGGGTTGAAGAGGTGGCTCAGCGGTTAAGAATACTTTCTGAGCCTTGCAAAAGGACCTGAATTCGATTCTCATCACCTATCTGGCAGCTTGCAACCACCTTTATTCTAGTTCCATGGGATCCTACCCCCTCTTCTGGCCTTTTCAAGCACCAGGTACACACATGGTGCATAGACACACATGTAGGTAAAATATCCATACACATAAAATGATAAAATAAAAAAGGTTTTGTTTGTTCATTTGTTTGTTTGAGACTGGGCCTCACTATGTAGCCCTGGCTGTCCCAGAACTCCCTATGAAGACAACACTGGCCCTGAACTCACCAACTTCTACCTCCTGGAGTGCTGGAATTAAATGCATGCATGTGCTGAGAAGCCTAGTCTTAAAATTTTTAAATAAGTCAGGTATAGTGTTACCTTTTATCCCAACACTTGGGTGGTAGAGGCAAGTAGAAGCAAAAGTTCAAGATCATCTTCAGCGGGGCTGGAGAGATGGCTCAGTGGTTGAGAGCACTGACTGCTCTTCCAGAGGACCCAGGATTGGTTCCCAGCACCCACATGGCAGCTCACAACTGTCTGAAGATACAGTTGCAGGGGATCTGACACCTTCACACCAATGCACATAAAATAAAATTAAATAAACCATAAAAAATATTTTAAAAAAAGATCATCTTCAGCTACAAAATTTGTTTGAGGCCAACCTAAATAAGGCCTTGTCTCAAAGTAATAAGAAGAAGAAGGATAAAGCTGCCTGAGACTAATAAAATCAGTTCCTTGGTCTTATCTCCCACAGCAGGTCATAGACTTAAGTGTGAAACGCTGAAACATCAGACACGATTCTAATCTGCTGTCGATGAAGCTGGTCCCCCTCTGGGCCTCCTCTCACATGGGGGCTTTGCCTTCTAGTCCCACTGGCCTTGGGGCTGGCTG
>PVIU01006033.1:0-106152 GCA_004026605.1 Ondatra zibethicus
CTCCATTAATGTGTATCGCCACTTGAGTTGTGGCTTACCGGCATGAGTCTAACCCGTGTCCATCTTGTGCTGGAGAAGCATGGCGTCTGCTCCACTGCCTTCTCTCTCACAGCATTCCCTTCTATCTACTCCGCCCACCTAAGGGCTGTCCTACCAAAAGGCCAAGGCAGTTTTCTTTATTTAACCAATGAGGGCAATACACAAATAGAAGACCCTCCTACACCATACATCCACCATGGCTTTTACTACAGTGCCTGCCTCCAAGTTCCTGACTTGAGTTCCTGCCTGAATTTCCCTCTGCAATGGGTTGTTGCCTGGAAGTAGGAGATGAAATAAATCTTTACTCCTCAGGTTGCTTTGGCCAAAAATCAAATTAAAACCATCTTCTTAAAAAAAAAATCTTCTTTCTGAATTTGAGTAATCCCGTTTACTCCTGAACTATACTAACTTATTTTTTTTTTATTTCACTGGAACCATATGTGTGGTCATGTCTGTGGGAATAGTAATTTCATTGAGGGAAGGATCACATTTATAATATGGATAATAATTGTTTTCATCAATCTATGTAGTGCTAGTTCATATCATTGTTGTTGCTCGTTAAAAATGTACCCAATGTACATTACACTATGGGATACTTTTCAGGTGTGAAGAAAAATGAAGTCATGACATTTTACGGTAAATGATACAACTAGAATAGATCATAGTAAGTCGCATGCTGTCTTGTCTGAGGTTCCTAGCTCCAAATCTTCAGATATGAATATATGGTATAGAATAACTGAAGAAACCAGGAAAGTAAAAGGGACCAGAGCCAGGCGAGGGTTTGGGGAGAGCGAAGAGAGAGAATACCAGGGTACTAGTGACCTTAAGGAGGAATTGGGAAAACAAGTGGACTCTCATTATGGAGGGGAGAGGGAGATTAATGCAGGAGGAGGAAGGAGGGTAAGTTGACAGTAAGGATATCTGGAAAGGTCATAATGAAGCTGTGGTGGTTTGAAAGAAAAGAGAAAGTGGCACTTTTAGGAGGTGTGGTCTTATTGGAGGAAGTGTGTCACTGTGGAGGTGGGCTTTGAGGTCTCATATATGCTCAAGCCACACCCGGTATTTTAGACCACTTCTTGTTGCCTACAAAGAGATGTAGGACACTCAGCTACTTCTCCAGCACCATGTCTGCCTGCATGCCACCATGGTGCACCATGATGATAATAGACAGAACCTCTGAAAATATAAGGCATGCCAATTAAATGTTTTTCCTTTGTAAGAGTTGCTATGACCATGGTGTCTCTTCACAGCAACAGAAACCTCAACTAAGACAGAAGCATACTATTAACTATCCTCAAATACTCATAATACATGTAAGTGAATATACATGTATACACACACACAAACACACACACACACACTGACACACATAGAGTTTAGATGACATTTTCCTATCTAGGCTGAAAGTGCCCCCACCCACGGTAAGGACCATAGACTATCTAACAAAAGCCCCAACATATGGAATGAGAAGGCCTCTTTTGAATTGTTGGACAAGGATATTCAAGAAACTCCCAAAGCATTATAGACAATTGCTGTTGCCATGTTGACTCCCAGAGGTAGAAGATAAGTCTCTATTGTTGGAGATAACCACACTTCAGACACAGGGCCCAGAAGACCCAAGATGGCTCTGACCTGAATGCCATCTCACCAAGGACTAGCTTCCATGGTACCAGAAAGTAGCATTTAAGTTTCCAAAGGAGGGAAGCAACCAAGAGTTCTACCCAGCCATGATACCTGTGAACCACAAGGAAGAGCAAGATACAATAACCCTAAGGATGAAGTAGTAGCATGCATATATTGGTGGTAACCAATCTTTAATTGGACATAGGTATATTCGTGAAGAGGGAAACCATGCCTGGGACTAGAAACTTAGCCAACCCAGGGAGAGTAAGGACTTGGATCATCTTCACCTGCTACTTTTCTAAACCAGCACAATCCCTGAATCATAGTCTAAATACTTATCCTTACACCTACAGATAAGTGTAGTTTTCACCCTAATCAAGGAAATTTCTCTTTGCAACAGATGGAGACTATTACAGAAAACTACAACTGATGAAAATACAGAGTCATGGAGCCCAGTCCCAGCTGATCATCTACAATACAATGCCTGCACATAAGACTCAGGGATCATTGTAGAAGGGGGGGGGGAGGACTGTAAGAACTGGAGAATGAAACTGAAGAAACTGAGAATGCGTTTCCTAGAAATAAGAGAAGGAACACCCCATAAGATTAAACATGAGCTGAGCTGAACAAAGACAACAATAGACATGGCAAAGGAAACCGGGGGATGACCGTGAGGCCCCCACCCTACAAAGAAGAACTTCCAGCAACTAAGGAATGCGAGAGTGGGGGAAATAGTCTTTTCTAAGGAAGAGCACACCAGTTGGTTATTCAATACCAAATAATCAGCCCTAAAAACATACATACAGGTAGCATTATACAGACTGAGCAGGTTGTATTTATATATTTATATATGTTTACACACGTATACATTTGTATGTAAAAACAATTAAAGAATAAAAGGCCATGAATTTGAAAGGGAGTAAGAGGATATATGGGAGAAAAGAGAAGAAATGACATAATTATATTATCAAAAAATATTTTTTTTTAAAAAGGGCATGTGTCCCTGTAACCTACCTAAAAGTAATGCAATTTTATCTGTAGAAATTTTTCTTCCTGACTCTTAGTTGGACTTGTGTATTCTCTTTTAGAAATGATAAAAAATGAGTTTAAGAAATGTATCAAATGGAGTGTTCTCAGAGGAACCATCTAGGAAAAATCTTGGGCATTAAGTGGCAGTAAGTTTAGTGTAGACAGAAATAAGGATCATCAGGAGAACACTTAAATCGTGGAATTGTGACATTCACATGCTTCTAGGGTCTCTGAGAGGCTGAGAAATGCCTATCTTATTTCTGTTTACTGACACAATCAAAGTATTAAAAGGTAACTTATTTCTTTTAAAGTTTTCTCTTAGTATTTTGGGGGAAGGGATGGGCAGGGTCTCACCATATAGCCCTGGCTGGCCTGGAACACCCTGTATAAACCAGAATTATCTTGATTCACAGAGGTCTGCTTGCCTCTCCCTCACAAGTACTGGAATTAAAGGTATGCGCCACCATGCCTGGCAAAAGATAAGTTTTAGAAACAGGTAACACAGAGCTAGGCACAGTACCTCCCCCTTTAATTCCAGCACTTGGGAGACTGATGTAGAAGGGTTGCTGTGAATTTGAGGTTAGCCAAGGATACTGTCTTAATCACTGTTCTATTGCTGTGAAGAGACACCATGACCAAGGTAACTCTCATTAAAACAAAACCAAAAGTTACAAAAAAAACTTTAATTGAGGACTTTCTTACAGTTCAGAAGTTAGTCCATTATCAAGTGGGAAGCATGGTAGCACACGAGGCACTGGAGAAGTAGCTGAGAGCTTTGCATTCTGATCTTCATGCAGACAGAAAGAGAGAGAGAGAGAGAGAGAGAGAGAGAGAGAGAGAGAGAGAGAGAGAGAGACTGGGCCTGGCATTGACTTTTGAAACCTCAAAGCCTGTCCCTAGGGACACCTTCTTCCAACAAGGCCACACCCTCCTAATCCTTCTAACCCCTTCAAAGAGTCTCACTCCCTGGTGACTAAGCATTCAAATATATGATCTCATGGGGGTGGGTGCATTCTTCTTCAAACCACCACAGCTACAGAGTGAAGCTCTGTCTCAAAACGCTAAAAAGGGGTAAAATAAAATCATGATACATTTCCACTTAATAGGTTGTTTCCGTTTAATAGGTTAACGTTTTCCTTTAAACCCCAAGCATGATAGAATATCATTATTATTGAGACCACCAATTAGAAAATGTTACCACATTCTCATAACTCTGGAGATGGACCTAACAGGGGAGTCCGGAGAATGAACAAAGGACAGACAGATATTTGAACACACAGACACAGAAAAGCAGGGGTTGGGTGGACTGGGGTCTCTGATGGAGAAGCCACACTATTCCAGAAGCTCAGTGTGTTGATTACATACAGGTAAGTAGGGAGGTAGAGTTATTATATGCAGATGAGCACAAAGGCAGGTTTAGTTAATCTTGTTATGAGCAGTCTCCATAGGAGAGCAGTCTTCAGGATGCAAACATCTG
The DNA here is from genome assembly GCA_004026605.1 of Ondatra zibethicus. NCBI lineage: Eukaryota > Metazoa > Chordata > Mammalia > Rodentia > Cricetidae > Ondatra > Ondatra zibethicus. Next base: position 4,169 of record PVIU01006033.1, read on the forward strand.
TAGGCTCTGAGGAAACGCTGAAGGTAGACCCCAGACTCAAAGAGTATGTAAGAGCAAAGAGCATTCATTAATATTGCAGCAAGCATGTATGGTTGTTCACCCATACAAAATGGCAACGACCCTTGTTGCCATTGTGCAGGCTCCTTTTAAGCACAGCTATGGGGAGTTTCAGGGATACTTAGGTCATCTCATACATAATTGGTTAAGGAAGCAGCAGTTACACTGGTCTGCTTTTAATTGGCTGAGGTTTAGTCTTATCATTTTTGGACTTATTTGCACAAGTTTGTGCTAGTCTGGACGTGACTCAGAAGGGGGCTGATGGATTTGTCCCTGAGACATTGTGAGGTTGACTTAGGCCTCAACACTGAATGACAGTGAATGCAAGGTCATCGCGGATAAATGGCCCTTCGTGGGAAAGACACCTGGTTTACCCCTCTCAGAGAACTGAAATCTAAAGTCAGTTGTCAGAGTGGGAGAGTTTAACCCCTTCGCATCTAGAGGCAGAAAACTATGATGGGCAATTTCTGCATACACTGTTAACATTCACAGATGGACTGAAGATAGTATTGCCATGCCTCTGAGTTCTACCTAGCGAAGGCTTTGCCTCTCCCATAGGGGTGAGATGTTGCTCTTTTGATGTGGTCATGCCCCACTGTCAAACAACACATGTTCACTCAAAACTCACTAGTTCCCTACAGGATGTGGTTAAATGTCCTCTTCACTCACAGTGCATGAAGCAGAGTGGGTTATAGTGGGACATGAGTTTAGGGGTGCCTATGAATACATATTTTAATTTTAGTCTATGTAGCTGTACATAAAACCTCTTCAAGCATTGAGGGCTGAAACCAATGGCTCTTTTCAGCCTTCTGGCAGGCCATCGATCTTATAGTAGAAATATAGTTTAAGAGATCTAATGATGCCCAAAGACTTGGAACTGAAGTTAAAAGTCATCTATTCACAAGTCCATAGGCTTACACTTGTTCTCTTTGTAAGGAGTTAGAAAAATGTAATAGTTTCTCTTGATCAACCCAATGTAGTCAAGTGTTGACAAGAAAACCCTGTAGGATCCCCTGAATACGCTTAAAATTAATGTTTTAAGAATAATTGTTAGTTAATAGTTGAATCAGTTCTTAACTGGAACTGATAATCAGATATTGACTGATAAACAGGTTAACTGATAATATGTTTATCAGTTCATATGAATTTCATAGAGAAAGCTCTACTCGGTTGAGGGAGAGACGCTGCCTTAAAGGACTAGGTGACAAGTGATGGAGGGCACATGGCAGCCTCTCCCGGTCTTCATAGAGAAGAGGTCTGAGACCTGCAGACCTATTGTACACAAACACACATGCACACACACAAAAAATGAACACATTTTAAGAAGCCAAATCATTAACTAAAAGAACTCGGTGTACATGGGACCTAATTTTGTAATGGATCATTTTCTCATTTGGCAGTGTGGTTTTTCTAGCAGGCCACAGAGTTTATACTTGACATGCTACTTGTCCACTGATGGCAATCTCATCATCTGTCATTACAGTTGGTACTGGGAGCTTCTGGCAACTCCCTTCTTCTCTGAGTTAATTGTGTATAAACAACGGTGGTGCATCTCTTCCTATAGACTAAATGTCACTGCCTACCTCCTTTTTGATAATGCTGGTGGGAACCCCAAGAGACACAAGGTAGGGAGGAGAACAGCCAGTGTAGGGATTCACACCTGTGCAGTCCCCAGCCGCCACGTCTTGCCGTCACTCTTAATCTCCCTTGGTCCATAACTGTGGACCAACCAAAGTCAGTGGGTAGCTATTGACTCAAGGCCTGATGGACTAAGCAGTTAAAGGAGGCACTTTCAGTGCTGCGTAGGACCATGGATTGCTGGATGCAGTGGAGTCTAATACAGATACCATCCTTTATGAACCGGCTATCCTGGAAGTACCAAGAGCCTCAGGCTCCATCTCAAGCAAGACAGCTTCCATCTTCTTGGCCTCCTGCGCCTTTGGGATTTCAGGCATAGCAGCCATCTTCCTCCTTCTCCTCATTGTTTTCGCTATATTGGACAGCTAGAAGAAAAGAAGAACAATCAGTTATTTCAAAGTACCCAAGGGGTGATGATGGCTGGACCGCTGGGCTGAGGGGGTTACTGAAGCTGAAGCTGCTCTCCCATCAGGGGCAGAGTGGAAGAGGAGAAACGCTTGAGCTACAGGTGGGAGTTGTCAGTGCTACATCCTCACAAGCAGTAAACAGATATTCCAGACAGCTTTAAATTTCATCTGCACCCCATAATTCCCCAGTTCTAGGCTAGGTTTGACTCGGTATGTAGTGACTAAGAGCAAGATAAGGAAGCACATACAGCTGGCCGTTCCTGAGAGCAAGGCAAAACTATAGATTGTTGCAGCAGGCAAAGCAGTGAACAGTAAGAGGCACCTAGAACCATATAAATGCAAGTCCTGGACAGTTTTAATGATTATTATTTTTCACTTTGCAATATACTGCTTTGCCATATATTTCTATCAACCTATGAGGTTCAGTGGGCATATGGCTAGATAAAAATGCAGTGTGGGTACCCAATTTGCAAAAATAGAACCTTAGAGAATGTTAAAATTAATATTCTATACTAAGTAGCTTCATTGCTACTTGTCCCTAATTCACTCACACTGAAAGCCATTTAAGAAAACGGTCAACAAGATGACTCAGACAGTTAAGGTGCTTGCTGCCAAGTCTAATGTACTGAGTTTGATCCCTACAGGGTGGAAGGAGAGAACAGTTTGCAGCAAGTTGTCCTCTGACAGCTGCACACATACTGTGGCAAGGTTTGTGCATGTGTATACACACACACACACACACACACACACACACCACACACAAATGTAAAAAATAAATGAAGGAAAAGATGTGAAAGCTAGAAAAAAAAGCATTGTTTTTTCCATATTTTTTTCTTTTCGGTATTGATTTTTCAATTTTATCTTATTTTTCCCTCTTGTCTGGGTCCCTGTTATCACAGCTGCTGCAGACTATTTCCTGCTAGCCAAAGGCTCCAAGATGTTTCTAAGACAGTGTCATGAGGACCACTTGCCACACAGCCAGCTAGGAGCCCAGCCTGACATGAAGAAGCAGCATGGCCAGAGAAAGACTCCTCTTAGATTTGTAATGAACAGTGCTACCTTCTTTAATGCCTGTCTGGTTTTATAAGCAGCATTTGACTCCATTAAAAGGATTTGCAATTCCCTACGGGCTTGAGAAGGAACGGCCCAGATTTCAGCCACATTCCCATGACCTTTCTTCCCAGGGGCTTGTCCAGATGTGGTGGGAACATACGGGGTGGAAAAATCTCTTCGTGCTTGCTGCATGGCCTGGCTTTAAATGTCCCCGCTACAAAGGAAGAGAATGCTAATTTTGATTATTATGAAATATGTAAAACCTAATGAAATAAAATGTAAATTTCCAGAGAAGTTATGAAATTAAAGATTGGACATGTTGAATACTAAAAAGAAAACAAAAGAAAGCATAAGAAGACAGTGTTTTAATTATGAAATTCTGTCAGTTTCATGGCATAAAGGGTGTTGTATGAAAGAGTCTATATATTTTATCTTTGGGTAGCTTTTGGGGTAATGTAAGAGCTATCTCATAAATTCAATGCCTGTTTCTACTTCCCCCTCACATAGTATTTTGCGTTTTGGTAAGCAGTGAAAAAAATTAGGCTTCTATTCCCCTTTGAAATTTGATAGCCAGAGGCTATCAGGCATTTAACTCCTCCTTGATTCAGTCAGATGGACAAACTTATGTGCTGTTCTCATTTGCCCTTTTTGCTTATTTTACGTGTAAGGGTGTTTTGCCTGAATGTATGTTTGTACACAGAAGGAAGTCAAAGGAGGGTTGGCAGGACCTTGGAAACTGGAATTACAGATAGTTGTGAGCCACCATGTGGGTTCTGGGAACCAAACCAGAGTCTTTTGCAAGAGCATCAAGTGCTCTTGACCATGAAGGTGTCTCTCCAGCTCCCCATTTGCCCTTTTTGATATACCTGTTAAGAAGAAGAACTTCCCTCTTTGACATTTCTTTTGCAATGATTTCCTATTTCACAGCGAGCTCTGAAACAGTTTTCCCACCATCCATTCATGATGGATTTTCTTACCTCTCTTTATCTGTGCTCACTTTTTCTCGAACACTAAGACGGACAGACTCTTCTTTGTCTAATGTCACCTGATATAAGCACGGCAGCTTATTTCCCTGAGTTCATGGTAAGAAAGTTGTACACAGCCCAGAATCTGATCTTTACGAACTGTGACATTTCCAACACATTTCGACTATTCGTGGTCTGCTCATCGAAACAATGGTCATCAAATCTGCTGTAACATAGACCACATGCCTGGGCCATTGACTGCACAGTATCCCTGGACTGTGGTGATTTGGGTATTTGTTTCTGTTCTTTTGTTCTGTTACACTCTCTGCTAGCCTGAATACTGTTTATCTTATACAAGAACCTAGGAATTAAATTTCTTGTTTTATTCTCCTTCTGTACCCTTTCCTTCACTAATTTTCTCAACCCATTCTTCATTTCTCTTTCTTCCCAGAGGCTTGATGCCCATTTTGGGTGGGGCAGTGTCTAATCTCTTTCCTTTCAGTACAAATTTCACTGTAAATAGTGGAAGAAAAGGCTGGCTCTCAACTTTTTTTTTTTTTTTGAGACCAGGTTTTACTTTGTAGCCTTGGCTAGCCTGGAACTAACTATGTAGATCAGGCTGGCCTAGAACTCACAGAGTTCTGCCTTCCTCTCTCCACTAAGTGCCCACACTTGACCCCTTCTCAACATTATTAACTCTTCCTTCAGGCATCATGTGTACCACCACCACCATCACCACCACCACCACCACCACCACCACCAATTCCTAATGGTCCTTCTCAAGACTTTTCTCATATTGTGTCTTGTACTAAAGCACTCAATACTGTGCAAAACAGTTGTTTTCCAGGCTGTCCTTGACCCAAGAGCTACTGTAGAAGCAGCATCTGACTCTATTTAGATAGCAAACACAGAAGCAGGAGGACTCTGCACCTTGTGCACACACATAGCACCATCTGTTCACTACAACCCAGGACACCCAGACTGGCAACTTAATTCTAAAATTGGAATTTGTGCCACCATATAAATTTATCAGAGTAAATTGGGACCATACCATGCAGCGCACGATGCCTTTCTGCGCTCTATGCACTACCATACAGTTCATGAGCTTCGGGCAAGGGGCTGGAGGTTGAAACACACAAAGACACACAGACAGACAGACAGAGAGACAGAGACACGGACCTCTAATCACTGGTAAGAAGCCCTTTTCAATAGCACCAAGGAGGCTTATATACCCAACAGTAAAGTGGGCCAACAGGTGGAAACCTTATCCTCTGATCCTCAAGGCAAGGCAACATGTGCTCGTGAAGCAGAGCTGGTAAACAATTTTGACACAGCTTTCAGTAACTCAAATCAGAAGGAAAGTAAAGATCTCTAGCAGGGAAGAGCAGCTGGAGGCCAGGACTCCAAATGGTCCCAACATCTCCCCCCTAAATTTTTTATAAGACAGAAGACCCTCCTGTCTTAGGTCATCTCAGAAGAGTAAACCCTTACCTGTCTTTGGGAGGCCCCTTCCCTGTCTTGTTACTGGCCAACAGGCTCAGAAGGACTTGCTAAGTGACCATATGCTGCATTCTCATGGATTGTCTGATCTTACACAGAATTCAGAGACGAATGCCCATGGCAACAGGCGTTAAGATTGCCAGCAAGAGGGTCCCCAATCACCACTGGACCCAGCCTCCCATTTGGGCTATGGTATTCTACCAACCCTTTGGCTAAAACAGGGGGCACACAGGTATTGACAATCTGGTGTGCTAATTGTAACATTCCAAGGGCTATTCAAGTAACCATTGAGCTGTTTCACCACATAAGAGGCATTAGCAATATTAACAGATGTCACACAAATGGAATGATAAAAGTGTGAACAAGACATTTGTTGTACAAGCCATAAGTCCATCTGCTCCTAAAATAGGGCAGTCTGTTGATTTAAATTCAAAAGTTTAAATTTAATGTGTCCACCATTGTTGGTTTGGCCTACCCAGATTGCTGTATCTCTACCTGTTCATCCATCCGGACCTGTGATCTGTCCATCTATCATTTGTCTATGTGGACCAGATATTCATCCATCTTCCCAGTTTTCCAGCTGGACCCAGCGCTGCCCTGTGTCTCTATGACCTCTACGCTCCACTACCATAGCTTGGCACACTCTGAGGCGAGGCTCAATTCTGAATCTGCAGTTAGACTCTGCTACTGTGGCTCAAGCAGCCCTCCAGTGGGGGTGAACTGTCTGATTCCCACAATATTCCCTTTGCATCATTAGTAGTTAAGTCTGCTTGGAATTCCCTGAGCTCTGCTGTGGCCTCTTTAGTCCTTTGTAGCTAGTCTTTAACCTATGTATATGCCTATGTATGTGCATATAGATGTTTTTCAGTGTGATGTGAAAGTTATTATCTGTGGTTAAGAGTTGAACGAAAGAGCTTGTGTCTGACTTAGCCAGGTATCAAAAGAAGTGAGGATTAATTGCAAAGCTCCAGCCAGCAAGATCAGCATAGCTTACGAGTAGGTTGTTACTGAATGGATTCTAACGTTAAAGGGCACCAATTTGTCTCTATTTCTGACATAGTATCTTATGATACTGTTTAAAGTGCTAATGTTTGTCTCTACCACACACTTTCTTCTTAGAACAGAGTACAACCACAGCCCTCTTTACAAAATGGCTCTGTTCCCAATTCTAATTGACAACAGTGGTGGAAACTTTTGGATTTTCTAGTCAACTTGATCAGAAGTAGAGATAAGAAAAGTGAGTTCTATGGTCATGGTTCCTTATTAGCAGCAGAGATACATTGGCATGCAAACATATTATAACTGAGACCCAATATTTCTGTGTTTTCACCTCTTCCCTTAAAATGTATTGGGGACATTTTGAATGGTATTTTCTTTTTTTTATTAAACATTTTAAATTTATTTTACATATCAACCACAGTTTCCCCTCCCTCTTCTCCTACCTTTCCCTCTCCCCACCTCCTTTATCCATTCCCTATCCACTTTTCAAAAAGGACAAGGCTTCCCATGGGGGTCAATAAAGCATGTCATATCAAGTTGCCCACAAATGTCATGATGTCATTAATTTTTTTTTAACCACTGAAATACTCCATTGTGTAAATGTACCACATTTTCTTTATCAATTATCAATTCTTCAATTGAATAACATTTTCAACAGTCCCCAACATCTGGATAAGAGATTTATAGGACCTCACATTTGTAATCACACACCCCCCAACCCAGGAGACAGGCTGAAGCTTGTGGCCCAGGAAGACAATGGAGGATCAGTTGCCTTGTCTCTCTCCCTTGACCTTGTACCGCCACCCTCCTTTCTGTCAAACTCAGATTTTGGAAACCCTGGCGTGTGACAATCTTCTTTCAGGTTCATACAAGACTGATGCCGTCATAGACAGGCGTCTTCAAAGACGAGAGTTTTCTCTTTCCCTTGTGAGTTGATTTTTATGGGTTCTGAAACACCATCAGCCATCATTCATGGTCGCTCAACTCAAATTCCTGTCATTTTACCAAGGTTGGCCAATCTCTTCAAAGAGCCTGGAAGATCCATCTCAACTCTATCTTCTATTGCTTTTGGAAATGGTACACACACCTTGCCTCCTTGTCAGCCTCTTGCCTGTGAGAGTCCAGACTTTCCTATTGCTCTATGGAAAGTCTTCCTCCACCTCTAATCACGAGCTCCCACTAACATGCCACCTGTCATTGTGGATTGGTTTTTCCTGTTACAAATCTTCATGAACATGAGATCATATGGTAAATAATCATTTATGTTTTGTTTCATTAATTTAATTATTTTGTGATTCACTCATGCAAATTATAATTTTTGTTATTTATTTTGTTATTGAACAAGATACCTTAATTAATATGTCCTAGTTACTTTTTCATCGATTCATATGTTTGAGTTGTTTCCAGCTTTCAGCCACGATGTAAAAAGCTGCTGTGAACATTTATGTTTAAGTTCTTATATAGACATTTGTTTTCTCTTGGTAAACACGTAATAGTGCTGCTGAGTCATAGGATACAGGCATGTTTGTCTTTATACAGTACTATACTGTTTCCATAACTCATCAGCACAATACATGGGTTTCTATCTACTGTATGTCTTTCCCAATTAATGGTTGACAGATGTAAGATATCAGATAATCTAAGTAATATCCAGTGATATGGAATTTTGATTTTATTTTGTATTTTGCTAATGGAATAAGATAGGAACAGCCTTTATCCACACTTAGAAAGTGTCTTTTAGACACAGTACCCAACATAGAGAAATATTTGGTGGACTGATACAAATTAAACACAGAACATGCAGTTCATGGAGTTGTGTTTAAATTATTTCCTGGCACTTATATAGCACTGAGCAAGTGATCAAAGGGTAGAATTAAAGACAATTCCTAACAATTTAAGAAAACAGTGCATGTTCTCTTCTCTCTACCAAACATGCTTCAGACAATTTGCCTAAGGCAACATAGGTAGGTAGTAGAACATGATAAGAAACCACATATCCTCATTCTCAATTGAATTCTCATTATACTTAACTCTACGTAAATTTAAAACATTGATTTCTTAATGTAATTTTATTGAATTTGTGTTTTGTTTGATTACATTTTGCTGCTGTTATCTCTTCCTGTTCAGCAGAACACACTTAGCTAGATGATAAATATATGACCATTCTCTAAAATTTTTTCCATTCGTGAAAACTTATTATGATTTCCAGATGTCTGATTGATGAGTGAATCTTACTCTTTTCAGAAGTCTTACATAACACACAGTATCTTTTGTTGCCTACATTATTATCATTGGATAATCAATGAGAGGCTGACCGGTTCAGAGTTGCCTTTTTAAAAAGCACAATTTGCGTTAACTCTGAGACCTATGATTGCATTTAGCTGTGTCTCAAATGAGCCGTGCATGTGCAATTAATTGATGGACTGGGACACTCAGCAGCCCAGACCAGGGTATCAGTGCCACTTAAAAGATTTGTTGAATCAAGAAGCTAGCGAAACACAACTTTTTTTGAAGGTTCCTGAACATTTTTAAATGTTCAGAGTATAGATAAAATTTGCTTGCAGTGAAATTCTATTTAGTTAAAGAAATAAAGGAACCAGGCATTATATTGTTATGCAGATGTTGAAAACAGGAAACCTCTGTAAACATCCTTCCATCTGGCCATTTTCATTAACTTTTTAACAAGCTGAAGTGAAACAAAAGATAAATACCTTTTCCCCTTCTTATTTAAATGTGATAAAAAGGAAAACAAACATCCTCTTTAGTCCCTGAGGCACGTTTGAGACATTATTCATGTCTAACATAGTAACATAGTACATTACATCAGCAGCGCATTTGAAAGTCTGGAGTCTTCTTTGTATAACCTGTTTTTCATTAAATTACAGTGTGTGATGAGGCCTGGCCTCTTCAATCACAGGGTAGAATATGTGAAAATCACTTTAGTTTGCAGTCAATATTCATTATTCCTCCAAGAACTTTTATTTCAGTAGTTTAACCACAGTTCTTGACAACTGTCTTGAAATTTAGAGATAAAAGTAATGTCTAAATGTGGTATCCGTAGTCACAAAAATAGCCAAGAAATAAAGTGTTGTTGAGAAAGATGGATGGGTGTGGCCAAAGAGCCTTATATTACTGTTGGGATAATCTTTTTGTACACTGTGTAAAGTTGTGTCTCTGTTTAACCTCACCTGCCTAAGGCACCTTCTGATTGGTTTAAGACCAAACTTTCGTAATTAATAAAATGTCTCCATGTGGTTATTTGGGACCTGACAGTCCAAAGAAAGACCTGTTACATATTACTTGAAAAAAATGTTAAAAATTCTCCTATTTTTCTCATTCATGAGTAGTTTGGTTGAAGGAATCAGGAAGTAAGGATTAGTTCACTGAATAATTGATACCTGGTTGGCACTGTACCTGACAGTGTGTGTCATGAGCTGATGACACGGTTCATGCTAAGAGTTATTGAATGGCCTCAGTTATCCTTTGCTATGGTCATACAAAGGGTATGGCTGAATGCTGAAGATGAAATCCTTTGGTTTTAATAGTTACATGATAGCGTAGGCCTACTTGAGTCAACGATCTCAGAGTTGTTCTGAAGTTCACACTGTTCCCCACACCATGCAATTGCTTGCTTCATGTCACAAGAGAGATATTAACATTTGGACAATTAACAAGAATTTATGATTAAATATTTATGAAGCTTCTCAAATTCAACAAACAGAGTAGGTTTTTTTGTTATCCTATATTTTTCAAAAGATTTAAACAGTTTTTAAATGTTTGTTCCATTTCTGAGTAGTTCAGATTGGGCTACTAAAATGTATTTGAAAAAATGTATTTGACTTAAGTCAATGACCTTATACTTACATATACTTAGTATCAGTGATATTTTAATATTTTTGCTTATATAAATACTGCTTTAGCCAGGCGGTGGTGGTGCATGCCTTTAATCCCAGCACTCGGGAGGCAGAGGCAGGTGGATCTCTGTGAGTTCAAGGCCAACCTGGTCTACAAGAGCTAGGTCCAGGACAGGCTCCAAAGCCTGTCTCAAAAAACCAAAACCATACCAAACCAACCAAACAAACAAACCAAAGACTGCTTGTATTCTGAGCTGATGCTTCCACATAAAGAAGCCTCCTTTGTAATAAAGGTGCCACAAGAGTGACATCTTGGGCTATTATTAGAGCCTTAATACTCATTCATTGTCTTAATACTGATTCATCTCTGTGTTTGGTCTAACAGCTTTGCAACTATCAGGACAAACCTTTTTTTAAAAAATAAGATGATTCATTTATTTTTGCATACTGGTTGCAGTTTGCCCTCCCTCCCCTCCTTTCTATTTCTCCCTCCCATCTCCTCTCTGTTCCTTACCCTCCAATCTACCCCTCCTCCATTTCTGTTTAGGAAAGGGCAGGTCTCCCAAGAGTATCAACAAAACATGGCTTATCCAGTTGCAGTAAGACTAAGCACCTCCTCTTGTATTCAGGCTGGGCAAAATCACCCAATATGAGGAGTAGGGTCCCAAAACCTGTAAAGAGTCAGAGACAACCCCTGTTCCCACTGTTAGGAGTCCCACAAGATGACCAAGCTACATAAGTGCCACATATATGCAGAGTGCCTAGGTCCATCCCATGAGGGCTCCTTGGTTGTCAGTTGAGTTTCTAGGTTCACCCTTATGAGCCCAGGAGGGTTGATTTTTGTGAACTGTCTTGTAGTGTCCTTGATTCCTCTGGCTCCTACCATCTTTTCTCTCCCTTTTTTGTGGGATTCCCCAAATTCTGCCTAATGTTTGACTGTGGGTCTACATCTGTTTCATCAGTTGCTGGACGACACCTCTCTGACAATAGGCTAGGCACTGATCTGGTCACGGGAAATGGCCAGTTGAGGCTATGTATCTTTGTTGCTAGGAGTCTTAGCTGGGGTTATACTAGTAGATTCCTGGAAGATTTCCTTGTTCCAGGTTTTCACCCTGACATGCCTCCCCCTTTCCAGTAATCTCTCTCAGTACTCTCCTCCTATCCCTTCCCCCACAACCTGATTGCTCATGTTCCCATCTCCACCCATCCCCAGTCCACTCACAAAATCTTTTGTATTTCCCCTCCCCAGGGAGATCTAGGTGATCCCCTATGAACCATTCTTGTTACCTAGTCTCTCAGGATCTGTGGAATGTAGCATAGTTATCTTTTATTTTGCAGCTAATATCCACTTATGAGTAAGTACATATTATGCTTGTCTTTCTGGGTCTGAGTTACCTCACTCAGGATGATTTTTTTTTTAGTTCCATCCATTTGCCTTCAAATTTCCAGGTGTCCTTATTTTTAACAGCTGAGTACCACTCTGTTGCGTAAATGTACCACATTTTTTTTATCCATTCCTTGGTTGAATGACGTCTAGGTTGTTATCAGGTTCTGGCGATTATCAATAAAGCTGCTATGAACATAGTTTAGAAAGTGTCCTTGTGTTGTGATTGAGCATCCTTTGGGGTATATGCCTAAGAACAAAATAGCTGGATCTTGTTGTGGATTGATTTCCAGTTTTCTGAGAAATCGCCACACTGACTTCCAAAGTGGCTGTACAAGTTTGTATTCCCACCAGCAATGGAGGAGTATTCCCCTTGCTCCAAATCCTCTCCAGCATGAACTATCATTTGAATTTTTGACCTTATACCCATTCTGATGGGTATAAGGTGGAGTCCTTTTGTAATGTATTGCTAAGCCACTAGTTTCCACCAATCCTCAGACTGGTGATATCATCAGGCAGCATCTGAAGCCTATAGTAGAGGTTTTCCCACTTTGTTGATACCCTAATATTTCTACCAATATATTTGAAAAGGATTCATGATTTTCTTTTATTTTGTAACTGTAAAAAATCACAAAACTGTTACCACATTGAAACATGGTATTTGAGGTCACCTGATCCATGCTTGCTAATATCTGACTCCAGAAGAAACTCTTATTCTTTTTGAGATGAATGTTGTACTTTGATGATGGCAGTGCTTGCTGCTCATCGTGGGGCCCCTATGACAATCCTCTTTGACAGAAGTCATCCAGATGGGTACCAGGCACCAGCACCGGCACCTTTTCCTCAGGCAGATGCTTGTTCCCTGGGTGGATGTTGGTGAGTTCTTTCTGAAGGTTGGTTTGTTCTATAGTCCATTGTTTCATGCTGAGCTGGCTACGTGGGACTGATTTTGGTTATTTATTCTAGTTTTTGCATTCTGAGCTTTTGGTTTTAGAGCCTTTGATTCATTTTTGTTTATTTTCAAAATGCTTGTTTCTGACATTCAGCCCTTTATCTTGACACCTTTCTAGCATCCACTTCTGCATTTTTCTGTGACTGCTTCTGCTTTCTGCAACCTTGCCACCTTAAGCTTGATTACCCGATCATAACAAAGATACTGAAAATAAGAGATTCTTCTTCCCTTTATCCCAACATCTCTGAGGTTTCAAGGAGAACATCCCACACTGTATAATCACTCCATATATGCTCCCCCCATTATACCGTACTCTTAAGTTAGAAGGAACTTTTTCGGCATACCTGAAGACACGCACAAAACATTTGGTTACTCAATATCTTGAGCACCCCTGAGTTTCTTGTAAATATTCAGGACAAGTCAAAGACACAGTTTGGAGGAACCAACATCAGGGAGTTGCTTCCAGAAGTAACACACCAATGTGATCCAAAATTCATATATCCCTGTATGTAGTTTTAGGAGAAAATGGGAAAGAGAGATCTAAGAAAGGATGGGGTATTTGGAGATAAATCAGTTTGGATCTCTGGCTGCTTTTAAGCTTGGTAGTTATGTCAATTCAACAAATATGTGGAAATCAAATGGGAAAATCTAACTAAAGGTAACTCTGCATAAACTTCTGTCAGTGGGGAAACATTCTTTTCTGCATATTGACTGGAAGTCCTAGGCAATACGGTTGAAGGTCATGAAGGGGGTGCCAACTTTAATGTAGATTTAAAAGCATCAAGAAAAATGATGAAGTTGCTAATTAAAGAAAATGACAAGTTTTATAAACAGCATAAAAGTAAAACAGATGTTGGTGAACAGGAAACAAAGAATTCTGTATAGTGTGTCAGAATGAGAGATAAATTCTGAGGAGTCTAACTCTTCCTCTATAGGCCTTTCCGCTTGCTTCTTTATCACTAGGCACAACACACTTCTATACCAAAGGAAAAGATTATGATGGCCTGCTTTATGTAAATACCTACAGGGAGGAGAGACTGTATAGAACATCAAACATTCCACTTCTAAGGGTGTCACATCCTTTCATGGTTTGGGTCCCAGAGCCATAACTTTGGGCCAAGAGAGAATGAAGAAAGGACAGACACATACAGAAAAGTTAGGATGAGGTAGCCTGTGCTCTATGATTGGAGAAGCTTCGGTACCCCAGAAGCTGAGGCAGGGTTTATGATACATGGCTGGAACAAGGAGACAGGTTTAGCTAATCTCAGTAGGAGCAGCCTCTGTGGGACAACAGTCTTTAAGCAGTACATTTTGGAAGAGAGAACAATGATTGTCATTTTCTTTTTTTTTTAAAAGATTTATTTATTTATTATGTATACAATGTTCTGTCTGTCTGTATGCTTGCTGGCCAGAAGAGGGCACCAGATCTCATTACAGATGGTTGTGAGCCACCATGTGGTTGCTGGGAATTGAACTCAGGACCTCTGGAAGAGCAGTCAGCGCTCCCAACCTCTGAGCCATCTCTCCAGCCCTGATTGATGTTTTCTTCACACACTGCCTTAGGATTTCTATTGCTGTGAAGAGATACCATGGCCGCAGCTACTTTTATAAAGAAAACATTTGATCGAGGGGACTGGCTCATAGTTTCATAGGTTAGTGCTACATCTTGTAGGCAACAAGAAGTGGACTGAGACACTGGACGGTAACCTGAGCATAGGAAACCTCAAAGCCCGCTCCTACAGTGACACACTTCTTCCAACAAGGCCACACCCACTCCAACAAAGCCACACCTCCTAATAGTGCCCCTCCGTATGAGATTGTGGAGGCTAATGACATTCAAACTACCACACACACTGTCAACATTTGCACTCAGATGAGGGGAAAGTTTTGCCACCTCCCTGAGTTTCACCCTGTGGGGGAAGGCTTTGCCTATTTTCTCTGGGTCCAAGGCATTAGAGTCCTTGGCACAAGCACGCCCATGTTGGAAAGATACTAAACTCGGGACTTCACTTGTTCTCTACATCGCCACCTTTCTTATTTCTCCTTTGGGATGGATCATCACTTAGACCAGGGGCAGTTCACTGCAATGCTGAGCACCAAACTGTAAGGATGACAAGAGGAAAGACCTTAGCAGCCTCTGGGCCAAACAGAAACACAAGGAATAATGAACAAGTGTAAGGAGTTAAGCCTCGAAAGTGTGGCAAAGATCATCTTTGTTTTATTAGCTGGAGACAATATGATTGCAAGCTTTTTTTTTTTCTTTTTCAAGGATATGCCAAAGTAATTGGGCCTCATCCATGTCATCATTACTGTGGGTCTAAGCACCCAGATGGTGGGTCTCAAATATATATGATCCCATAAGAAGCCTGCTGGCATGCAGATGTGTTGGTAGTCTGTGTGACATATTAATCCTGTCTGAATTGCAGGGCTCTAGTTTAATACTTCTGTGGCTGTCACGGGGACTCTATGTAATTTGAACAGCACCTCACCCCCAGCCCCTCAACAGAGGGAGTCATTAGTATAAACAAGTACGGAAGGATGTGGCCAAGCCACTGGAAGAAAAACCCAGAAGGCTTCTTCCCTGACAGGGGTTATCTGCATGGATATAATTACCAGACATGCCAGAATTATAGCCTCTGGGTTATTTGGGTCAGGTTGTTGAAATAAACCAGGTAGCATTTAATGTAGCTAAGATTTTCCCCTTCGGCTGCATCTGCCTCTATCAGTTGTAGCTACTGTTGGCCACTGGAGCCACTGAGGTGCAGCTGGCCACAGTGGTGCTGAGACAGACAACCCATGCTCTGGCAGGTCCGACTACCAGTACAATCTGCTGGACACGGCCAGCTCACCAGGTGTCCACAGAGCTGACCAAGCAGGCAGGCCAGCCACTTACTTACACAGTGTTAACCCATTGTCACCTGTGCAACCCTTGTTTTTAGGCAAATGAAACACAAAAGGAATGAAGAAGAAGGCAGTAGATACATCCGTCCTTGATGTATCTACTGTTTCCAATTTACGATTTTCCCTGAAATCAAGGGCACACCTTCAGAACACAGTTCCCCAAATCTTCCTAAAGTAGTGACATGTATAACTACCCATCTCTGGATTCCACTTGTCTATGATTTAGAGCTCATACTTAGAATCTCACTCCCTTCCTTCAGCTTTTATATTTATTCAACTTTAATTTGTGCGCTTTCCCCATGAGTTCTTCCTCCTCTGTTCAATGCAAGGTCCCTACCCACTGTTTGGAGCCTCTTGGCTGCATCCTTGTACTACTCGGGGGATTATCCTAAGTGGCGCCCCAGGAGGAAGAAGTGATAGACACACAACACAGAAATGCTGGGGTCACGTGGTCTGGACTCTGATGGAGAAGCCTAATATGGGTGTCTTCCTCTGCTGGCTCATTCTTAAACAGGAAAGATCTTAGCCACGGCGGACACGCTGAGCGTCACTGTGGGATTTCAATTTTCTTACGAGTCACAGATGCAGGAGAACAACCTTCCCACCCTGTTTCTACCGGAAGTACACCCTGACTTACCGTAATTGATGATATTTTCATGTGGTGATTGTTTCCTCTTAGTTTTCTGTGTCTTAGCTTGAGTCTAAAACATGGGAAAAATCTCAGTCTCCTCCTAAGATAAGATTTCTGCCAAACACAGAATAGTAAAATCTGTGGTCACTCCATCCCTCATTTTTCATTGATGGATTTGCTCTTCCAGTAATACCCAGTTAACGGTGTGGGTGCATGTGCATGTGTGTGTGTATTCACATTCTAGTATGACCTTTAAATGTGTGATTATGATATTTTATATAGAAACTGTTTCCTGGCTGTGCTTCCTCCCTATATTGCTGCCTTTTTGCAAAAACATGTTTTTCAAGACCCTTGCGCTGGCCAAACATTGGTATAATACAAATCTGAAAAACTGGGACTAAAGGGGGAAACCGGTCATTTTAAAAGCCAAACTATCGTTGTCTAATTAGTGCTTTACCAACATCATATCCCAGTTTACAGATGCGAGTGAGTCATCTCAATGTGTTTCGTTATGTCTTAAGTGTCAACTATGCTCAACTCTCTTTTACAACATATCTGTGCGTTGAGCTTTAAAATCGAAGGAAAAAATTTAGGGACAAGCTAGTTAAATGATTCACATCCTTACTACACAGGTAAACAGAGGACCAAGAAGTAAAACAGATAAAAACAAACTAAGAGCAGAAATGCCAGGCTTTAATTGTCTGTTAGTTGTATTGTACCCAAAACAAGAGACTTTCATGAGCAAAGGCTCCAAATGCCTGCTTTGGACGAAACTGAACATTAACAAATGGTAATTTGAATTTTGTTAGGTGAACAGAAACTCCTGGAGCACATTTTACGTGTAACTGTGAGATATTTAAGCTACTCCTCATTCTCAGGGTTTCAGAGAGCTTTCTGGGTTTTCATTTACGATGGAGATATTTTATAAAGAGGGAAGCATTTTCTAAATTTTATAAAGGAAAAAAAGAAAGCCATCAAGTAAGAAGAAGAGTTGTAATTTTTTAATATAAAGATGATTATAGAAAACATGATTTTAGATGAGAAAGGGTTTTTTTTTTAATGAGAAACGAGATTTTTGTCCTAAAGGCATACTGAAAATGGAAATAAATAAATGAGGACAATACAGACGATTAAAGTATGTTGTAAAAATTCGACAAAATTAAGATTAAAAGAAAGATGGCATGGGTGAAACCAAGGCACTATAGTCAAGAGTTAGTAAAGATTCTTAAGGCTTAGGACTAGAACAATGGCTCAGGGGTTGAGAACACTGATTGCTCTTCCAGAGGACCAGGGTTTGAGTCCCAGAACGTACATGGCAGCTCACAGCTATCTATGACTCCATTTCCAGGTGTTCAATGCCCTCCTCTGGACTCCCTGGACACTGCATGTATATGGTACACAGACATACATACACGTAAAACACTGAAACAATTTATTAAACCAATCACAAAATAATAAGTTAACGAAGAAAAACTCCTAAAATCAGAATTTGATACTCTGTGTAGAACCTGGGGCTGATCCTTTTCTTCAAACCTTTAATTGCTTTTAGTGATCCTTAAAAAAAAAAAAAACTGACTTGACAGAGATTTTATGTTTGATAATTTTTACATGAAAGAACCACTTAAGCCTGGGGTATATTTGTGTGTGTGTGTGTGTGTGTGTGTGTGTGTGTGTGTGTGTGTGTATACATATATGTGTATTTAAGTTGAAAACCTAACAACAAATTGTTTAGTTAAAATTTTCCCTAAACCTCCCAATTAGACAGTGAGTTCACTCTCTAGGCAACATAATCAAAGCTGAGAAGAAGAGAGAGAGAGAGAGAGAGAGAGAGAGAGAGAGAGAGAGAGAGAGAGAGAAATAGAGAGAACAAAACACGTCATCAGGTCCAACTAAAAAAAAATCCCAGCTAGGACATTTCCAGAATCTGGGATAACTGCTAACTGCCTAGGAGAATGTCAGGCAGGGAGGGGAACTGCCCCAAAGAAAGAAGTGTGTTGCAGGCAGCAAAGCCAGAAGGGGAGAGCTGCCTAAGCTTCTATCAAGGGACCTGGAGCTTCAGGATTTGACCTTCTCCCTGCTGGGTTTTGGTTTTGGTTTGGTCCGGTATTTCCTGACTATGCCCCCTTCTAGAATGGTTTATGCTTATTGTGTACCATTGTGTGTTGGAGGTATGCAATGTTTTAGCTTTAGTTTTTTTTTTCTTTAATTTTACAGGGGGGCTAAAACTAAGATATTGAGTCTCAGAGAGAATTTGGACTTTAGACTTTACAGCAGCATAGAGACTAAAGGACTGAAGTTGTACTAAACACATTTCGCGATCTGGTGGCCATACGCCTGTGGAAAGCAGCGAGTGGAGTCTGGTGGTTTGGATGAGAATGGTGCCCCCTGCTCTTCTCTTCACCATTGTTTCTGTGCCCACCTGGGTGCCCTTTTCAAGGCAAGTCATTTTTGATGTTAAAGGATTGGCAAATCTTTTCAGGGGTTCCCTTCTCCTAGTCACGCTGGAAACAGTCTTGTGCATGATGTCAGGCAAACCCTTGATATGTGAGTGGTTTGCAGCTGAAATGACTTCAGTGTCCCTTGGTTAGCTTTTAGGCCTTGTGGCTCCAAACAGGGACATTATCTGCCCTCTTCTCTTCGTTCTTCCCTTTCCTGCGATGAGGAGGGTCAGCCCTCTGGTGGGTACACTGCTGGGTGACCCTCTTTAGTACTGCTGCTGCATTACCTTTAGCAGAGGAACATGGTCATCGTCTCCTTCAGCCTCTGTCCTGAATCTCCCAAACATGGTCTAGATGGGCAAAGATTGCCTGGCAGTTCCTAATCAAGTTTCTACCTCTCCTTCACATAGTTGAAAATTCTACTTTCAGCTTTACTGCAAGCCTAAGGCTCAGTCTTAAGACCAGAGCCCCAAGTATAATAGGCAGAAGGTAGTATCTGCAATAAAAGGGAAAGATGGAAGAAAGACCACTACTCCCTGGCATTCATTTTTGATCCCAATGCTAAGCTTATCTTTCTTATTGGGTAACTCACTTGCCAAATATCTACCATCATAGCTGTCTTAGTTGGGGTTTTTTATTGCTGTGAAGAAACACCTTGACCATGGCAACTCTTATAAAGAAATGTTTAATGGTGGGTGGGGCTCACTTACAGTTTCAGAGGTTCAGTCCATTATCATCACAGCAGAGAGCATGTTCGTGTGCAGGCAGATGTGGTACCAGAGCTGAGAGCCCCACATCTTGACTCAGAGGCAATAAGAACTCAGGCAATAAGAATTCGACTGAGTGTCATATTGAGTGAAGCTTGAGAAAAGAGACTTCAAAGTCTGCCCCCACAGCTACACACTTCCTCCAAAAAGCCCCACCCCCTAATAGCACCACTTCCTTTGGGGGCCATTTTCTTTCAAATCACCACAATAGCAATAGGAAAATTTCTTTTAAAAAGGATTATTCTGGGCTGATGAGATGGCTTAGCAGGTCAATGACTTTTGACACAAACCCAATAACCTGAACTCAATCCCCTAAATTCACATAAAATTAGACAAAGAGGGGCTGGTGAGATGGCTCAGCAATTAAGAGCATTTCTGCTCTTACACAGGACCAGTACCCACACTGTGGCTGATAATCATCACTTCTTCAGTACTGGGAGTTCCAAGGCCCTCTTCTGGTTTTTGAAGGCACAATCACACATTTGATAAAGATACATGCATGAAAACAAAACACTCATACACATTAAAAACAACTTTTTTTAAATCTGGAAGTAGAAAACACAAATCTTCTGATCTCCACTTGTGCGTTAAAACATTCACACACACACACCCATACACGTCATTCACACACACAGTAATAATAAATAAAAAATTTTAAAAAGAGTTATTATTACTTGTGACATTTCCACTAAATTGCATAGTAATGATGAAACTTATTTTTGTAGGCAAATATTTAAATCTGTATAATTTGGCCTACTGTACAAAACCTTCATTGTGACTGTGACCTTCGGCTCTCCAGATGGTTCATTAAATTAACAAATGACAACAAATGTCAAATTGACTACAATGTTAGGATTTGTTAGTACAAGCTTTGTAATGTTCTGTCTCTTTAATAGACAAGCCATGCCCACTTCCTTCCTGCTTGCAGCCTTAGCCTCTCTCTTCTCTCTCTTCCCGCCTCCCTCTCAGGAAGAAGCAGCTTCTGCCTCCCCAGTTCTCCCCTTCCCCCTTCTCTGTCTTTCTCTCTCTCTCTCCCCTCTTCTCTCCTTTTCTCTTCCCCTCCATAACCCACCTAACAAATGTCCAGCTTTACTCTACATGGTGTGCCTGTCTCTCTTTCGCCCACCCACTGCCCACATGGCTCGCCGCTGGGGATGCCTAGGGGACCAGCCACCTTTGGAGACCTGCTGCGTGGTCTCGCTCCCCAGCCCTGCCCAGGACTGGCTGCTTTAGGGACCCACTGCCCCCTGCCTGCCGGGGATCCTGCAGCAATTTTTAATAATCATTACAAGCTTTACCCATTAGTTTCTATAATTTAAGATCTATACCTTTTAGAAAACAATCTACTCATAAAATCAGTAATGGATACTCACTAAAAAACAGACAAAGAACTTTATAAGCCATCTATGACAAAAAAGACACCTTTATACTATTATAAAGGATTTTTTAAAAAGCTCATAGATAACTAAAAGTAAGAATTAGATACAGAGTATTTCAACAATGAAAGGAGGCAAAGAACTAGAAAGATAGGCTCTCAAACCAGGTGACTTGATCGCTTGAGCAAAAGACACATATGAAAGACTCCTTCCAGCCTGGAAGTAAAGGACTGGGCTATATAATTTTTATGATCAAAACAATATTAATTTTGGTTTTGGTAAAACTACAAACGAGGATGATATTGAGTTCTCATGTTGATTTTGTGCTGTTAGGACTGTTTGCTCACAGACCTCATGCCCTACTTGAAACAAGATTTTATGTTTACAAGGGTTGAACTTTTTTATGACTTCCATAAAAATGATTCTCGTTATTCAATATAATTTGGATTAAGAAAAAAGCCCAGTGTTTAAATTGGCAAAAACTAATTAATCTTAATCAATAAAGACCAGGAATCAGATATCAGGGTAAAAACCTGGAAGATCAGAAAACCGGGAGCAGCCATAAGTTGCTTCCTACCTGTCTCCTTCCTGTGTCCAAAAATACTCAGATCCTGTCTCCACCCCATTTTGCCACTGCCTGTCTCCACCTCCCAAGTACTGGGATTAAAGGTGTGAGCCAGGAGTGCTGGGATTATAGTTGTGAGTTACCAATGCCCAGCCTCTATAGTTTGTTACGCCCAAATCGGTGGGGTCCCCATAAAAGCCAACAAAGGAGACTGAGTCCCATATGTAAAATCAAAGAGCCTTTATTTTAATCAAGTTTGCAAACTCAGTCTCTCCACGTGTCCAATGTACTGGAATATCCGGAGAGCCCCAGCTAAATTAGAACTGGGTTTTTATAGTAGTAAAGGTGGGGGTGAAGTGTCTCTGAGGTTCAGGACCCCTGATTGGCTGACATTTGTCTTGGGGTGTCCTGGTGAGGTGCACTGGCAGGTGATCCTATTTACAGTGGTTGGAATGTCAGGCACTTCCTTTGAATGGTCTGCTCTTGGGTGGGGGTAGGGTAATCTCAGCTTGTGGTGTTTCTCTGCTACCAGGTATTGCTTCAGGGTAAACTACTGAGACTCAGGCCTCTTATTTAAATTTATCCATGGCCAGAGTCCCAGGTGATAATGGTTGGAAGTAAAGAACTTCCTTTGGGTGACCTGCCCAGACTTAGATTATCATGGCTGGCCCCAGCATGGTTAACTGGAGGTTCGCTCCACCCTCTGATCTCCAGGCAAGCTTTGTCAGAACACAAACAAAATATCACACAACACAAAGCTTACTTTAAGTTTTTCAAAAGGAGATATATTTGTGGGCATATCCACTTTAAATCCAAACTCTTAGAGCAAAAGCACAGAAACGTTTTCTTACTAAGACCAAGGGGAAGAATGTTGACTTGGTACAGCCAGTTAGACTTGGTTCAAGTACTTATATTAAAAGTGCCAATAGGCAACATAGGCTGTGGGAAGCCTTTTGGCCTGCTCAGACTTCTGATTACTTTATAAATTAACTTTAACTCCTCTGGGTCTTGTTAATGATACCTGAAAATCTTGGCTAAAGCTTTTTCTCCAAATAGAGAGGCATAACTCTTCAAGGACAACATGTTTAGTAACTTAAAAACACACATTTCTTGGTTAAATGAGTATTTAAGGTGTCATATAATATGGTTAGGTGAGATTTAAAAGACTACACAGTATTTATTTTGTACCATAGTATTTCATGAGCAATATTGGAAAATTGTAGCTATTAGAGTCCCATTTCCCCTTCTGACTGCAGAATAAAGTAGAAGACAGCTGTGCTGCAACTCTACTCTCCTCCACGCCTGACCTCCATCCCTGCTAGTAGTACTTACTATATGGGAAAGATAGTGCTTTAAAATGATACTTGATTTCTGTAATACCAAAATTACAGGACAAATGAAATTATTCATCACAAAAATGGCTATAATAATTCAGATATTAAAGGCTATTCCTTTGTAAAGTTATAATTTACCATTCTTCATGAGATAACATCCATGATAACTGCAGTATTTAGGCAACCAAAAAGAAAGATAATAGTTTATTTAAAATACTGCAAATATTTAATTAAGTATTCCATAAAGCACACACAACTCTGAGCACAGGAAAAAGCAAGATAGTCAGCTTAATTCAAGAATGATTTTTGATAGGTTAAAATTTCTCTGTCTTAAAAAAAAGAAGTCTGTTGTTCTTATTTGCTGTCTTTACTTCATACTGTGCTCTTGTTTATTTTAACTTGAGCCATATTACTCTTGTATTTATATGTCACATGTAAATGCTATGTTGGATATGGAGTGCAGGAAGAACAGGCAATAAAACATGCCTGCATGGTAATGGCTGATGTGGTGGTTTGAATGAGAAATGTCTCCATGGGCTCACAGATTTGAATACCCAGTACTAAGTCAGTGGTGTTGTTTCGGGAGGTTGTAGAACTTTTAGAAGGTGAGTGGAGTCTTCTGGAGTAAGTACTTCCCTGGGGGAGGGCTTTCAGACTTTATAAACTTGCTTCACTTCCAGGTCAATCTCCCTGCTTTTTGAGAATGTGCTCTCTCAGTTTCCTACTTGATCACTGACATTTTGGTATCTTAAAACTGTCCTTTCAAAATGTTGCTAAAAAAATTGGAGCCTGGAGGGCTGAGAATCACAAAGTTAAAGAAGGAGTTGATTAAAAGGGATCAGGACCCAGCCTCTAAGAAGAAAAAACCAGGGGGTTCCCTGTCAGGAAGGCAGCGAGTGATAAACACCTTCTGCTGCAATGATCTTTCTTAACAGTGATAATAAACCTTCACCATCTGATCTCATTTACGTTTAAAACCCTATTAGGTTTTTCCCATAAAAGTCACCTCAACAATGGGACGATACCGGAAAATATTTTTTTTTCTTGAAAGAAGTTACCTTAAATACTAATTCTTTCTTACTCTACCTTTTGGTTTTGTAAAACTTTGAACTCAGGTAGGCATGGCGGTACATGCCTAGGATGCTAGCACTAGAGAATCAGGAGTTCAAGGTCATCCGTGACTACACAGTGACTGGGGCCAGCTGAGGCTCCAGGAGAACCATCTCAGATGCACACAACATTTCTAAAGTCCAGAGAGAGTAAGAGTAGTGTGAGGAATATGTAATTACCTTTCTCCTTGGTATCATCACCTGCTTACATTTCTCTCTCATTCTCTATATAAACGTATAGACTTGTATGCAACCATATAGGCATTTACGTTTTCAAGCTGACATGTATGTGTATGTAGTTATGTGAACACATGTACATTAATATCATCTTTGTGACTAAATTGCTTGTGAGAAAGTTTAGATTTTATCACACTTTTGCCATAAATTCTTCCCTCCGCGCATGAACACTCTCTGTGCCAGGGAAGCTATAATATTCAAAATTTTAAGGATGACAAAAATATACCTAGTGTGTGACTCACTTAAATATTTCCATTGTCCCGGCAATGGCCTTTCTCGATGGCTTCCCCCTCACTTCCTTAATCCAATCAAACATGAGGTCTTGTACTCAGTTTGTGGAGACTACCCCTCCTTGGGGAGCACAGGTCCGCTCTACTCCACGGGGGAATTATGTCATCTGCCAGCGCCTGCTGTGGATGCTGGACTCACAAACTGCAGGAAGTATGGCATTGACTGAAGCTATTGTTCCCCAGCAACGGCTAATGGGATGACCTGAGGTCACCATTGGCCCTGGGGACTGACTGAGGCAGTGCTCTGCGTCTGCCCCATATAAGCCATAGCCTGCTGACTTTTGCTCTTAACCAGACTTGCTCATTTCCAGGCCTGTTCCTCCAGGGAACACTTGGAAGATGTGGCTCTGTGCCCTAGGGTTCACTTACAGGAAATCCAGTCTCAGTAGCTGCCCAAGCCACTTCGGTGTCTTTTTTGGCTATTCCTTTTTCATCAATCGTTCTGTTATTTCTTCCCGTTTTCATTAGATTTCCATAGGAAATTTGGCACAAAGACCACAGAGTGAAATATGTCTTTCTTTTCTTGATTTTTTAATTGTATTTTTGAGATAGTCTTATTTTGTACTCAGGCTGGTCTAGAACTCCTAATTCTCCTGCCTCAGCCTCCTGAGTTCTGGGATTAGAACTATGCACTAATATTATGAATATGATGAGTTATCCCTCAGAGGAGACTATTTGGACATGGGTTTAAGACAATAGAAAGTCTTTATAAGCCTACTGGTGACTTTACTGGGTATTCAGAATCCCAGTACAGCCCTAAGGTAGGTTTCTATATGTAAAATCTTCATCTTTGGTTGACATACCTCAGTTAACAAGAACAATTAGCCAGAATCAGAACTACAGAAGTCAAAGAGCGAGGTTATTACATTTTGGAACTTTCCTAGAACTATGGACATGGATGGATTAGGGCTTGTTCTCATCTTGTCTGGTGGGGCTGCCTATGTGCGGGGTCCCAAGGCCTGAGTGGTCCTTCCATCATGGCATCAGTTGTGCTAAGGTCTGGTTGCCTGTGACACTAACATACTTATTTTCCCTGCCCTCTGCCTCCTCTTCCCTTTCCTCCTTTTCTTCATTTGGAAGCCCTTTAGGAAAAGTTTATTGGATGTTTAAGACATGAAAATGATCTTCCGAGCGATAATGGTGATGTCTTATCTCCTTTAGTTTGCATAATATTTATAAGATTTGATTTAGGACAGAATTATCTAGGTAGGACATGTTCCCTGGAGTTTGAATTCTATAGAATAAAAAGATTTTTATAGTTAATTAAAAAACATTTAATAATTACATATGCACAGCGACCCACACACAGACACACACACACACCATTCATGTTTTGTGGTTGAGGATGTGAACTTTGAACTTCCCGTCCTGGCCACCATTCCTGCCACTTGCAGCCACACTTCCCATACCACAGTGGGCTCTAATCCCTCTGGAGCTATAATCCCAAATAAACTCTTTCTCCCGCAAGTTGCCTTGGCCATGGTGTTTTATCATAGCAATGGAAAAGTGACTGATATACAGAGGGACTCGCGTGAAGACGAGGCAAAGGGGCAGGAGGGAGAGGATGATGAGAGAGAGGAATGGACCACAGTTGAACAGAGGAACAGCGCACTGCATGGAATTACTAAAGGAAGGTCATTTTTTACTTAAAACTTTAACATAATGGGTTATAAGAAGGCTCAGTGAGTAAGGGCATTTCCTGTCCAGCAATACAACTTCTAGTCAAACACGAATCCATGAGGAAGATGAACAAGGCAAACAGAATAAAATTATGTTTCTGGAACACTTTTACCTTTTTTTCATACTATTTGGATTATTTGTGATTGATGTTTTTAAATTGTACTTTATAGTTTTTGTAGTTCTATGAAAACCACTTGATTCTGTTTCCTATGCTCTGTCAGCATGCATGATTCTTGGCTGGTTCTTGTTCCTTTAACTGAAACTTTTTAATCCTTTTATTTGGAACTTCTGACAGTTTCCTTATATAAATTTCTTGTAATTAGCAGCACCCAAAGTTTATCTCTTAATGTAATCTAATTGTAGGAGTCTTGTTACAGTAAGGCATGTACCCTTACCATGCTAAGTGACACCTCCTTCTGTGTTCCTGACTCCTGATGTCACACTGAGCCTTCAGGTCTGGCTCTCTCATGTGTATGTTGTGCTCTCCTGTGACAGCTATTTACCTTGAGCAGATCTCAGCTGGAAAAGATGCTGTAAACTCTGCCATGGTAGCATCATTTATGCAGCTAAAAGGTGGGAGCAGCCACAGTGCCTACGACCAATAAATGCAACAATGAGATAAGTACTCAATGTGTTTGCTGTGCTGTGAAGGAGGAGTGAGGGACTGGAGAGGGGGCTCAGCAGTTAAGAACACTGGCTGCTCTTTGCCGAGGACCTGGGTTTGATTCCCAGCACCCACCTGGCCACTCACAACTGTCTGTAACTTCAGTTCCAGAGGGCTTCCCTGGGCTCCAGGCATGCAAATGGTGCACATTTATACATGCAGGCAAAACACTTATACACATTAAAATAAAATAACTGTAAAAGGAATGGAAGGAAGTAATAACTGAGATGGGATAGGATAAAATTACACCCAACAAAGAAACTTCTTAACCTTCTAGTTCAAGGGAACTTGCCACATGAGGTTGCTAAGATGTCCTTCATAGATTCTTCCACAATAAGATGCCCAAAGGGAGAATTAGTTACTTAATCTATAAATGACAAGCGTAGATATTCTATAGGAGCCAAAAAACCAGAATCCAGACTTTGGTGAGAGCAAAGATTTCAGAAATCAACTGTGTAATCCACCGTATAAAACTGGTAATCAGAGATGGGAGTTAAACTTTTTGGCATCATTTGTGTCGCCAATAGCATACAAATGACAGCTGGCGGTAGGCAGCACGATCAGTAGACCAAGGGTATAAATAAGCAGAGATACTAAGACTGCAGACTGAATCCTGCACCAAAAGGAGGTGTTATTGGCAGATGCAGAGGGTAAGTGGCAGGGAGCATAGCCAGTGATACTGTTTGGTACAAGCACCAATCTTGCAAACCATATATTCTATAAAGTTCACCGCAAAGCAGTAGATACTTTTATGTTTTAAGACTGTCTTCTTGGCAAAAGACATTTTTACTAATATGAGTTATTGTTTAATGGAATCCATACATTCTGCCCAAAGTTGCTTGGCTTCTTAACAACCAGAGGGCAGCTCTGGGAAGAAAGGTTATTGTTTTAGAAACGGGTAATGGAGGAAGAGGAAGTCAGAAATGTTAGATGTTGAAAGAGGCCAAAGAAAGTAAAACTAGAAAAATATAATACTCAGCAAAAAGACTAATGGAACTCTGTAAGACGCAGGGCTGAATGTGTGTGCATGCACATGTGTGTGTGCTTACATTTGACTGTGTGTGTTTGCGTATTCATGAGTGTGTGTGCCTATGTGTGAGTGCAGGCATGCTATTCTGTATTTTTTCCTCCTGTGCCTTACTTCTTCTAATACCTAATGTTCTTCAGAGAAACGGAATTCTAGCTGAAAGACAGTCTTGTCCTCCAGTTGTCACTGTGCCCAGGCAAACAGCAGGAGTCTCTTTTTATTTATGCCATGGTGCTGACAGTGCGAGGTAGATACATGAGAAGTCTCCTGCAGTCTGTCACACTACGATGCAATCAAGCTATCCAGAAAAAGGCTGTTCCGAACATAACATTGTCAGCGCAGAGCTTAGGAATGGAGCTGAGGAGCAGGAAGCTCCAGTCAACCAGCAGTGAGGGAAACAAAGGCTTGTCTGGAAAAGCTTGGAGCCCGGTATAAACAAACACCTGCAGATGAAGGATGTTCCCAGCCTGCTGCTGCTAGGGAAAACCAGTCATTCTAAGTATGAAGCATCCAACATTGCCAATCTGGGCATGGAAAGATGTCTTAGAGGCTAACAATGCTGGCTGTTAGTCCAGAGGACCCAGGATTGACTCCCAGCACCTACATGATGGCTCACAACTGTCTGGATCTCTAGTTCCAGGGCAATGGATGCCTTCTTTGGCCTTCCTGAGCATCAGGCAGACAGATGTGGTGCACAGACACGCAGACAAACAAAATCTCCGTGCACACAAAATCAAATAAATACTATTAGCAATCTCATTAAATCACAGATGCCAGCATCATTGGATCACAGCAAAAATTTTGGGAGTCCCTGACTCATGAACAGTGCCGGGCACAGACACAGAAGAGCCAGGGATCGATTTAGCCCTGTGTTGCCTTCTGAGGACTTTGTTTACAGGATCCATAGTAGCATTCCAGGAAGAACCTGGCATAAGGTTCACTCTGTGGGCCACAGAAGACTATGCCACATGGACAAGGATTTCAGCAACCCACCTCAACCTTCTCTACATTTCTTCTCTGTGCTTTTGTGTGTAAGTGCCAGTGCAGGCTTTCTGGCCCTTTCCATTGAAGTGTTAATTAATGGCCTTGGGACCAACACAACAAGCCTTGGAGGGTGACATATGTGTTCAAGGTGGGGGGCATTTTTGTTCAAAGAGAGAAAGGTATATCTCTTTTTATGTCCACCCCACTCATTCTATCCCTTCGCTCCCATTCATTTATGTATTCATTCCCACATGAACTAAGCATGGTCTGTGTACCATGCCCATCCTACGGAGCTGGAAAGGGTCAGCCAGATTAAGTGTTAGAGGAAAAAGGCGTGGATGGATGGAGAATGAAGCATAAATGGGGGGAATCAAGTCTTACTGGGGCTCACAGCAAGAGAAGAGCACATCTGGCTGGGAGACAATGTAACAGGTCCCCAGACTGCCTGTAAGCCCTCAGACCTTAGCACAGGGACACCATGATAGAAGTGCCACTCAGGACTTGGAACCCAGGATGCAGGCAGCCACGCAGTCAAAGCAGCAACAAAGACCTGGCCCATGTGCCGAAACAAGAGTGAAGGCTAAGGCCAGGATGTGGCTGGGAAATCCCCTACTGAACAATCCTGCTTTTTTGTTTAGTGTAGTTCTATTTCTTGCTAACCAAAATGTGCAACCAGGGTATGGATTTGATGCAAAAAAGGCTAAGTAAGAACTGTAAGGCTTGGGGCTGTGTGATTTCAGCACATTTCCTCTGCAGTTCCCAATCAGCAATACAGACTTTAGATTTGGCTTTAAGGGTGCCCCTCTCTTCTCTGGTGAACTATCTTGCGATATTTTGGAGTTACCAGTGGGATTCCCAGAGACTAAGATGCCCGGACACCCAAGGCCTTGCATCCTCTATGGGCTAATAGCACCAGGAGCAGGTGGTTCCTAGGGGGTACATACCCTGAGAAGTTCCAGGCCCTCAGGAATTTCTCCTGCTTTTGTCTTGTTGACCCAGAGGTTGCCAAAGCCTCCAACCTAAATTGGAAACTACGGAAAGTCACCTGGATCTGTCCCAGCTGGAGGTGTGCCAGTTTATGGTGCCATCAATATAGGAGACTTAGAGAAAACTGGGTGTGGCTCTAACTTAAACATCTGGGATCCCCATAACACGTCACCTGATCCCTGATTTTATTCTGTGTGGTGGTCACCCCTGGCTGTCTTTACTGTGTGTCTCTCCATGTGTTTCTGTCAGTTCTGTTAGTTGGAGAAACTGATCTAAAATGGGAACCTGGGCTGGTTCAGATGACCTGAGGTAGCAGAGGACATCCAGGGTTACATAGGGAAACCTTGTTATTAAAAACAAACAGAAACATCTTTGTCTTGTGTCACTTAGAATGTGAAGTCTTGAAATGTGTGTTTGCTTCGTGTAGCTGTATTGTTTGCAGACCCTGGAAACATGCATTACCCATCACATCCTGGGCGTTAGTGGCTTCTGGGTAATATGATCTCACGGTGGTGTTTACATCAGTTTTGTATATCAGCCACTAGATGGAAGCATTTTCCTTCTTTTGAGATTTAATGCGCCTCTTGCAAGATGCTGACTTATGATGGCAGGCCTTCGTGGAATTCCAAGTGATACCCAGCATTTGTTGACTGATTTCCAGTGAGGGGAAGGAAGTGTTCTATGTGACCAGCCTTCTAAGCTCTGGGCAAAGAACTAGCTAACATTAAAAGACCCCAACCGATTTTTCATAGCAAACTGGATGAGTTGGTTAATGGAAAACTACAAAGCATGGTAAACAGGTTTAACCGTTGCACTCCAGCAGATTCTTCCTCCCCTACAGGGTAGGAAGACTAGCAATTATCAGAAGCGGTCACAGTCTTCTAAGCAGATGATTATCAGAACTGGTCATAGTGAATGATTACCAATCTGCAAACTAAACCACAATGAAACAAACAGGATGCCAGGATGCCATAAAACAGGATGACATGCAGAATGTCATGTACCTGAATTTTTTTAAAAAACAGGCTGGACTATGTTAATTTCATTCTGGGTTGAATATCTAGACCATTCCCAATTGTACCCGTACCCCATATTATAATTTATGTAAAACTTGTGATTTTTGTCTATAAAACCTTGCTTGCACGGATACTCGGGGTGCTTAGCTATCCTGAAACTAGGCACCTGCTTACGCAACCATAAAATATACCTTGTGTTTTTGCATCTGACGGCCTGGTTATTGAGCCTTGGGGCTCCTCGGCGACAAGACCACTCTGAGGGTCTTTCAACATGGCCAAGTTGTTAGGTGTTTGTGACTGGGAAGTTGTCAGAACATTGAAAATCGAAATGAAATTTTAGATTCCTAGAGCCACTGGTAAAGTGCTGCTTTGGTGAATTCTAGGCAGACTCCTTTTCTGGTCTATAATTTCACCTTTCCGAGTAGTGACACTTGTCTTAGGTTCTTCTCTATTGCTGTGAGGAGACATCGTGACCAGAGCAAGGCTTACAAAGGAAAGCATTTGGAGGCTTGCTTACTGGTTTAGGCCATTAGTCCATGATCATCATTGTAGGAAGCAGGCAGGCATGTCACTTTGATGGTAGCTGAGAGTTTTCCTGACCTTCA
This sequence comes from Ondatra zibethicus, assembly GCA_004026605.1. Taxonomy (NCBI): domain Eukaryota; kingdom Metazoa; phylum Chordata; class Mammalia; order Rodentia; family Cricetidae; genus Ondatra; species Ondatra zibethicus. Next base: position 35,589 of record PVIU01006033.1, read on the forward strand.
GAGAGAGAGAGAGAGAGAGAGAGAGAGAGAGAGAGAGAGAAAGAGAGAGAGAGAGAGACACTAGGCCTGGTGTGGGTTTTTGAAACCTCAAAGCCCACTTCCAGTGACACACCTCATCTAACAAGGCCACACTTCCTAATCTTTCCAAAACATTTCCACTAACTGAGGACCAAGCATTCAAATATATGGGCCTATGTGACCCATCCTCGTTCAAACCACCACATTATCCCTCTTACAAATATTACATACAGAAATACAAACACATCACAAAAGCTCCTGGTGATGACGACAATGAAGTCTCCCCTCCTGTCCCTGCAATCTGTCTGCTTGTCTCCAGCCTTCCTGTTCATTTATTTTCCTCTACCATTTGTTTGGGTAGCTTTTCTTTTAATGTGGTTTTGTGTGTTGGCTATATATGTTTATCTCCTCCACGTGCTCGTGAGAATGGGGTTTATATTTTACATTTCTATTTCCTACTGTATCCAAGAGAAGGAACAGGAAGAATGCTCAATGAAAACTTCCTAAATCCAATGAAGTTGGGCACAGTACCACACAGACAGGCCAATTGCAGTGTTAATTGGTCAGTTTCCTGAAGACCTCTGTGAGCTCCATGTGGCAGACACCCTAGTTCTCTCTCTAGGGTGACTTGCCACCCTGCCACGAGTTCAGTTTTCCTGCTTTATGACTTGGTTCATCGGGGCCTAAATTAGGGCACTGATGAAAACTAGTGAATCAAACAGACCCACGTGTGTGCCTGTGTGTGTCTAAGGCAGGGTCCACAGAATCTGGAGGACAAATGCTACGTATCCCAGCACCCTGTTTCCACGTCATCTTCTTGGCAATTTATAATGCACCTGCTGGTTTAAAACCCACTTCACTCATAGGTCTTGCCGCTAAAAGCCAAAACCAAAACTGTTTTTGTTTGCTTTCCTTTCTCTATTGAGATAATATCTCGCTATGCAGCCCACATTGACCTAGAATTCACAGTCCTAAATGCTGCGATTACAGGTGTGCACCACCTTGTCTGGCTAAAATATCTACAATATCTACATTGTTCTCTGTATTAAGTAACCTGCTCATAATTGAGCCATGTTCCTAGACTGTAACCTTAGTAAGCATAAATGTATACTTAGTGTCCCCTGCCTTAATCTCCTTATTTAATTTGAATGGTACTTTGCCTTCTGTTCAGTTGAAAATTAATTATCCTACAACCATTCCAACTCTCTGGTCTAGGAAATGCTAATGCCATCCATATTTTGTTTCTTTGCTTTGGCCAATTACGTTTTCCAGACCCACTGAGACTTTTACATTATACAGTTATGAGCTGAGAGCAAGTTTTCTTCCGCTGATGTGTATTTAAGTGAATTTTTTAAAATTAATTTGTGAAAGATTTCTAGTCATTCCATAAAAAAGATTTAGTTCTAATGTTTACATTTAAAATTTATGTTTATTCAGCTGTTTAAATCAGTACTTTACATGTCATATGAAGCAAAGTTGTTCATTTGCTAAAGAGATCCGTGTAAGTACACAAAGCACCATATATTCTGGAAAATTGGTATAAAGTAGCAATTCTATGTAGCGACAGAATGAGCTCAGAGTTAGCATGTTGCAAACAAGTGCGCACATCTACATCTTTAACAAAGATGCATGAGCAATGGATGAAGAGCGAGCGTTTCAGCACAGCAGGGAAAAAAGGACATGTTTCCTACTTTCTTCAGACACATGATGAAATCAATTGGGCAAGCCAATTGCGAAGACAGGGAGAGTTCCTGTGTATACTTCAGATACTTCTTGAGTTTCTAAATGGAAAATATTGGAAATTAATTGATGTGGAATGTCCTTCTGTATAGGTGTTTCTTTTATTGGTTGATGAATAAAGTAGTTTTGGTCAATGGCTTAGCAGAGTAAAGCAAGGTGGGAATTCCAAACAGAGAAAGAGGGAGAGAATAGGTGGAGTCAGAGAGACGTTATGTAGCTTCCAAAGGAGTAACATGCTGGCACCAGTAAGCCACAGCCTAGTGACAATACAGAGATTAATAGAAATGGGTTAATTTAAATTGTAAGAGTTAGTTAATAAGAAGCCTAAGCTAATAGGTCAAGAAGTATTATAATTAATATAGTTTCTGTGTGATTATTTGGGTCTGAGTAGCCAGGAAACAAACAGGCAGTCACTGCCTACAAATTATATGCCAACGTGGGGCAACTACATCCACATGAAACCTAAGAGGGATTGGAAAGGAACTCTATACAAAAAAGAAAAGAGTTAAGCACAGCTTCTTGGTAGCAGCATTTTCTTGGGTGGGCTCTGTTTGCTAGAGGCTAGCAGAGACATGATTCCTTTAATAGAAGGCTTTCTGACTCAGCATTATCAGCAAAAACTGTGCAGCTCCTTTAAGAGCCAGCTTTCTGGTTTGCTGGTGCAGTTACAGAGCACTTAAATGGGGTTTGTGTGCAGCATGCTACTAGTTGCTTAATGGTGACATAGATCTACTGTCTCCCTGGAGCTGGGGCAATGTGCACGGCTCCCACCCAGCAGTCCAGAGCTAGTGGTAAACATAAATTTGCCATATTGAAAGGTCAAGAGCATTGACCTTTTTTAAAAAATATAAGGGAGATATGATATAGAGATGAGTACTTTGCATTGGTATGGATCTTGGTTTATTGATACAAATTTAATGTCTATTTTGTTATATGTATATAGAAACTCTTGTTTAAGGTATTATATGTTTGTGAGCTCATTTAAAAATATAAAATATAATTAAAATTATGGATTAATAGATAGTCATTTATAATAGTCAAACTTGTAGTCATGTTAGTTAGGTTGTCTAGATGTACAGAGATATATTTCAGATGGATAGGTATTCTTCAAATCTTTCAAAGATCTATAGAATATGGCATTTAAAATGTTTTAAGAACTTAGACTTTTCTTGACAATGAGGCACATCTCTTGGAAGCACCAATCTACTTCAAGAGGATGACAGGCATCAAAGAGGCCCCTTATGGAGTTTGTTAGCCATTTGGACAAGAAACTGCTCTTACCTGGACTGCTTGATGGTATGCTGTATGAACTGGATGTGCAGGACTCACAGAAAAGTGACTGCTGAACTTGCCTAAAATAAGATGGTTCTTCAGGGTTACTAGTTCACAGAAGAAACTGTCAGACATTCTGAAAGATACAGAAGAAAGCGACTGACAAACTGCCAAGATAGGTGAAACAGCCTTTCAAATTTCCTACTTCATAGAAAAGTCGTCCAGATACTATGGGCCTATAGGCTGAAGATGGATGCCTCAATGTTAGAGAAGAACTTTGAGTGACTGTCCAGGTAGCAAGATATCTCTGTCAATTCTAAAGTTTTGGAAGTTGCTTACAATGCATATCCTGTTTACTTTGGTAATATTATATCCTTCTGAAGTCTTTCATGGAGTTGAAGAATTTATAGACATAGTTATAGTTTTCCTTAGTTATGATAAAAGATAAATTATATATGAAACTTTAGACTCACAAAGAAATATTGTAACCACAATTCCTGCTTGATAGCTGTTTTGTATATGTAATTTTACTATGTTAAAGTTAAAACCTTTCCATTTATTTAGACAGAAAAGGGGAGATGATGTGGGATGTCCTTCTGTATATGTGTTGCTTTTATTGGTTCATGAATAAATCATGATGAATAAATGGCTTAGCAGAGTAAAGCAAGGCAGTAATTCCAAGTAGAGAGAGAGAATGAAAGAGAGAGAGTAGGCAGAGTCAGAGAGACACCATGAAACTGCCAAAGAGGTAACATACTGGCACCGGTAAGCCACTGCCTAGTAGCAATACAGAGACTAATAGAAATAAATTACTTAAGATATAAGAGTTAATTAATAAGAAGCCTAAGCTAATAGGCCAGGCAGTGCTATGATTAATATAGTTTCTGTGTGATTATTTGGGTCTGGGCAGCTGGGATGAAAGAGCAGCCTCCACCTACAATTAGTTCTTAGATAAAAAGGATATACAGAGGTATATTTTTATAAATCACAAACATAGGATAAATAAAAATAAATTGGTGGGAATTTGTGGTACATTCAGAGGTAAGAATTTCAAATAAAAAAACTCACTATAAATTTTAACAGGGAAATAGAGCAGAAGAAAGGAATATGGAATTACTGAGCTGTGGATATAGCTCAATAGTGCAATGCCTGCCTAACATGCAGAAGGCCCTGGGCTCAATAGTTAGTACAAAAAGAATGGGAGATTATTGAAAACTTAATTTAAATACATTTAATCTTAATCCATGAGGTTCTATCATTTTCTGGTTTTGAAGGGGTATTAAGATTTTTCAGAGACATATCAAACCAAGTTACCTTTTACTATTCTGTTTCTAATCAGATACTTAAACTAGCATGTCTGTAACTCACTTATTTTGTTATTGAGAGGGAATAGGCTGACATTAAATGAACTTTCTTAGTTTTAACCATAAGTCATGTTATCATATTTGTGTCACACATAGGAGCTCTCTTTTCACTTCACATATGCTACCCCTGTCTATTTTATTATTTCTGTTTTCACTTCCACATCATTAACGGAGGTGAAAGTACTCTATATTAACAGCTGCCAGCTTTCAAGGGGGTTTCTAAGATTTCTAAGACATTTTCACATTTATAACATTTTGACAATCTATTATTTATTTATAAAATTCTGACTATATTTAGTAAGAAAATTCTATAAACATGCTCTTGATTGTACAATGATGAACTCAGATTCTTCTGAAGACTTTCTGTTTTAATAAAGACCCAGAGGTGCACGCATTTCAAACAACAAAAACATGTTGCACCCAGCAATAGGTTGAGATTTGCTAAGACAAGAGCCAGATCTAGTTGCCTAAAAAAGAAAACCACGTAGGAAGAGTGTATAATTTCCCTCCTATCTTTGAGCTTGGAGAAATGCCCAGGTTAGTGACAAAGGAAACTTTGGGGAAAGACTCTAAATCTACCACACTGTAAGAGAGAAAACAGGAGCTCAGATGGACAGATTCATTAAAAAGCTCCAGCCAGAGAGAATCTTGGAGAGTTCAAGGCACAATCACAGGATGCCTATTGATGTTTTTTCTGATTAAAATATTACTATGATTTACCCATTTACATTATTCTGCAATAAGCAGCAATGCTCAGTCACTGTGAGCTGCTTTGGGGCCTGTTATTCTCAACCTGTGGTCATCCAGTTTTAAGACTATTTATTGCCTTCTTTGGCGTTTACCCATTTTGTCAGATTTTATTTTTGATTATATATATTTGTGTGTGTGTGTGTGTGTGTGTGTGTGTGTGTGTGTGTGTGAGAGAGAGAGAGAGAGAGAGAGAGAGAGAGAGAGAGAGAGACTATGTGCAGGTGTTCTAAGAGATCATACGAGGGTGTCAGGTCTCCTGGAGCTGAAGTTACAATCAGCTGTGAGCTGCAGGTATGGGTGTCAGGAACTGAACTTGAGTCCTCCGGAAGAGCACTTTCACCCCAGACTGTCATCTCTCCAGCCCCCTCTTATCCCTTTTTGAAACACAATTTCTTGCAGATTCATCCTTTCCAATGTTTTCTTTTCAGATGTCATCTTGAAACTCGGGAACTGTTTCTCATTCTTCAAAGTGTTCACAAAGCTCTGGAGAGTTAGGTGCTCAGACTTGAGATGGGAACTTCTCACAGGCTCCTAGCAATGATGACATTCTCGTTCTGTGGGTACCATCTGCAGCACAGGACAAAAGCTTCTCAGGTCAGGCCCCGAGAGGTACATGTTTCTATGACGCTAGTCTCCTGAGGTTTTTCTGTGGCAGGAAACCACCCAGAAGCTGACATGCCTAGTTTAAAGCCCAAATCAAGTCATTTGCTGTCCTTATTCATTCTGGAATAACTTTCTGACCTTGTTTTTTATGACCCCGTTTTAACAATGCTGTATTTTAAAGTAAAAATCAGTCAGATTTCTATCCTTTGTAGAAGTAGGCCCCGCCAGACTGAGGCCAATGGGCTGCCAGTTGTTTCTTCATTGCATTCCACATGCAGTAGAGAAGAAAAGAGGGAAGTGGAGGAAGCTGGGACACGTATAAACGGATGGGTGAGGGGTGCAGCTGCTTCAAGTTTGTTTGAATAAGGAGGTGGCTTTGGTCTGGAGTCAAGGGAGCTAAGCTTCCTTGTTGGATTCAGTATTGAAGCCTTGTCCCTTTGCTCTCTCCGGACACTGCAGTACCAGGCCTCATCATAGCAATGTTGTGAATGACCAGAGCTCAGGTGTCCCTAGCACTGTGAACCCTGCCTCCTGCTCATAAACTGGCCCTTGGGGTTTTCAGGCTGAGTTCCCTCCATGTCCCAGAGATGGGGTGCTTAGCCTTTTCCATTCCTATGAGAGCAGTGATTAACTGGTTCTCTTACATCATCTTCCTTAGGTTTAGCTACCCATGTCATACCTCCTTTGTTAGAAAATCTGGGGGTGTCTCTTAGTTCCTTAGTGCTCTGAAATAGTTCACAAAGAATTGGGGTTTTCTCCTATTGGAGGTCATGTGAAGTCAACAGTTGACATACAGATGAGGTAACTTCCTTCTATGGAAATTAGCTGACTTAAACTAATTATATTTAATGGATTAAATCTGACCAATTAAATTTTCTAGGAAATTACTATCATTTCATCTCTATATTGTTTTACAGAGTAATATAAAATTATCTCTTAAAATAGTCTCTAAAAGCTTTATTCAGTGGGTATTTCTTATTGTGCATATTTAGTCAAGTTATCTACAAGTAAATTAGTGATTCCCCCCAAAAGCATTTTAATTTATTTTTCTATTTCCTCTATAATTTTTTCCCTCCCCTTTGCCCTCTTTCTCTCTTCTCCTCCTCTGCCTTCCACTTTCCTTCCCTTTTGCTTACACTGTCTCTTTGCCCTAGGATTTTGGGTTGGCATTGTAGCTCCTGATTTTTCATCTCTATTGATATAAATGCCGATGGGTATGCTGCAAATCAAAAGAGCCATTTATTTATCTGACCCTCCATTGTAAACAATCAGCTTTTATGAGTCCACCTGCCTTCCCTGAAGCTACCTGCTTAGAGTAGCCCGTGGCTTGTATTATGAAATAATCCTTTTGTACACTGTGAAGATGTGTTTTTACCAAGGCGCCTTCTGATTGGCTTAATAAAGAGCTGAATGGCCAATAGCTAGGCAGAAAGAGGTTAGGTGTGACTTCCAGGCAGAGAAATTAAGAAGAGGAGTTGAATCTAGGTGTGGGAGAGATACCAGAGAACATGGAGAGGAAGCAGGACATGCAGGAGGAGAGGTAAAAGCCACGAGCCATGTGGCAGCACGTAGATAAACAGAAGAGGGTTAATTTAAGTTACAACAGCTAGTTAGAAACAAGCCTAAGCTAAGACCAAGCTTTCATAATTGGTAATAAGTCTCCGTTTCATGATTTGGGGGCTGGTGGTCCAAGAAAGCCTGCTAGAGTCTTGTTGGAAGCGTGAGACTTTGGGGAGCTGAGGTTTGTGAGAGGTAGGGAAGCCTCTGTGGCAGTTGGTGGGTTGGAGTTTGGGTCAAGCTTGGCCCAACTCCACTGCCTCAACTATTAACTACTTAACTGTCTCCATTGTGGAACTCAACAAAGCCAGGCAGATGTCTTTGCAAGGAGGGTGCCACCCCCCACCCATGTCCAAACCTGTCAGGATCTCTCTTAGGATGGTTAGCAAGGAAGACTCTGGACAAGTTCCAGATCTCACCCTCACACCCCAGCAGCCTTGTCACAGGGATAGCGGGTTCTACCAGCATTAATCAGGCCCCCCAGTTAGGTCTTCACAGGCTACAAGCATCTCAAACCATTCTGCCAGGTTGAGATGCCCATGAAGTCAAGGGTCTGAAATGTATAAGGGTGTAATCCCTGAGGATCTCAGCACCAGGTTGGCACTAGATTCTGCATAAGATGTACACACATCTGCAACCCAGGGAGGCAGGCAACTTGGCCAGGCTCAGGCAAGATCTCAGTCACCACTCTCTGAATGCCTGTCAGGAGGTTGGATTTCACTGGGATTACAGCTTTGATTCTGTTACATGTAAATTCTTACCCAGGGCAACAGCACCAAGGGTCACTGGTCAGCGCAGGGCAGGCCTCCAGGACTTTGAGCCACCAAATCCTGATGATGAAGGTAGCAGCCATGCATCCTAGAGGTCAGCCCGTTCCTGTTATTTATTTCCATTTTTATTTTTGCCATTTTTCTCTCGTTTGCATGCTCCTGTCTTACAATGTTTATTTCTCTATGATTTGGGGTTGGCATATTAATTATTTTAATTTTGTCCTTCCATTTATATTGATGTGAATGCTCACAGCTTTGGATTTCCCTGCGAACACGGCATTGTCCTATGTTGAGAGAACTTTTATAGAAATGTTGGGCTTCCATGCAGCTTTTCCCTTTGCACCAGGCGGCAGTAGGGAGTTTTCACATTTTCAGTTGGAAAAGACACTTTTTAATCTTCCTTATTATTTTCTATTTATACAGCCAGAGAATATCAATTGGAATACTTCTATTTTACAGAAATTATTGAGAATTCCCATTTGATAACACGTGGAATCAGTTTATACAAATATAATCTAGTCATTGAATTTTTTATCACATTTTATTTGCTGCTCAATTTGTTAATTTACTCTGTGTGTGTGTGTGTGTGCCACAGTGCATACATACAGGAGTTAGTTCTCTCCATCTACCATGCTGTACTTGGGAATCAAACTCAGGCTATTAGACTTGGCAGCAAGCTCCTTTACCCTGTGAGCCATTTCGCCAGCCCGAGGATGTGGAAGCTTTGATGACACGTTTCTAGTATACTCACAGGCCTTCCTTACTGCTGTCGAGGAAGTGTTTAACATCCTTTCTCAGTTTTCTTTGCTTGCCTTTCTCAGCCTGGGGCTGCTCTTCCAGGGACCACATTATTAGTGTCTTTCTGACCATCTCTTTTGCTGTTTCCTGGAGTGTCTGTAGTGATTCATATTATTTAAAAATCACCATTTCTACCGTTCATTATATTCATGATCTTTTTTTATTATTTTACTTTAATGCCTTCTGACTTGATTTATAGCTAGTCCAATTTCAAAATTGTCTACCCTGCCTCTTCATGCTGGGAGAGCATGGTCCATCATTTTTATCATTCACAAATTTAAGAATGCTTTGCATGTCAAGTAGGGTTGGATCTCCTTATAAGCTTGAAGCTTGTCTGTATATTGATGGGCATAACATGGGTGACTTCCACAGTGCCATGTTATTGTATGTGTACTACATACATTCTCATAGCTGCACTTTCTCATGCTGTCTGTTCCTATTTTTTTTTGTACTGAGGGGCAGCATATTTACTTGTGCATGCATGGATATTTGTAATTTTTCTAGTGCTCACCTTTAAAGCAACGCCTCTACTCCTTATGGGGGCCTCAACCATTTAGTTTGTCAATTTAATGTCACAGCCTCCATCCCTATCAATATTCAGTAAGTATATTTCATTCTTTCTTTTATATTCCAATTTGCTAGTTGTATATTTTTTACTTTGTCAGATTTATATCGGCTTCATATTAGTTGTTAATCTTTCCCCCTTTAGTTTCAGATCTATAATCATGCATATAGATGTATAGAACTACATATAATGAATTCATTGAAAAAATAAGTATTTTTCAGCACCTGCCCTGAGATGTCCCCATCTGTCTCTGCCAGCGAAAGCTACTCCCTGTACATCCCTGAGGACACGCCCACCTGCCCCACAGTACATCCCTGAGGACACGCCCACCTGTCCCACAGTACATCCCTGAGGACACGCTCACGTGTCCCACATAGCAGGGCTGCTGTATGTCTGAAGCTGTCTTCTGTCTCCTCGAGTCCATGTGCACAGGTGGCATCTTGGTGGTTTTCAGGGTTGCAGAATGTCTCGTTACACGGTGAAGTCCAGCTGTTAAGACTGGCAATGCTCTTAGAAGGGGAGCAGGTTTGTTTTCTGATTTTAATTTCCTTTTCTTTTTTCCTTTTAAATTTCTAACCTGTCTTCTTTTCTTTCCCGCTGATCTTGAGATCATGTGTGTGGCCTGGCCCAGCAGCTGTGGTCTTCCACAGTAGCCCCTCCCCCTCCTAAGCCCCTCCTCCATACTTCCAGGAATGGGTGCTCTGGGTCACTAAGTCTCATCAATGCTCTTAGACCCGGTCCACTCCTGGTGGAGCGTTTCCTTTCCAGGAGTGATATACCCTCCATTTCCACGTTTATTTATTTTACTTTTAAAATTTTAATTGGTAGATCCATGGTACTTATTTATCATGTATTTGGTGCATAGATACAGCTGCAATGATTGTTAGAATAATTAACATATCCATCACATAGAATATTTATTATTTCTTTGTTGAAGAACATTTGAGATCTTTTCCTCTAAGTAGTCTGAAATAGCCAAGGAATTATTGCTAACTCTAGGTACCCTATTGCTCTGTTGAATGCTAGAATTTATGCTTCTTTTCTTATTTAACTTTTTATTATTTTTTCATTTATTATACACACAGTTTCCCATCCCTCCTCTCTCCTGTTCCCTTCCCCACCTCCCATCTACCTCCCTCCATCACTCTTCCTCTGTCTTGTCTCCATCTCCTTTCAGAAAGGGTCAGGCCTCCCACGAGAGTCAATATGCTTCCTTTCCTATAAGTTTTCTTTATTCACACATCCAATGGAAAATACTTAGTTTGCGCCCATCTTGGTGATTGTGAACAGTGTTAATATAAACTTTCAAGGGCAGATGTGTGTTTCCCATACCAATTTCCTTTCCTTTGGCTTGATGCCCAGTGGTGGCATTGCTGGGTCATATGGAGTTCCTATTTTGTTTTGTTTTGTTTTAAAGTTGAAATTTCTTGAATTCTTTGTCTCCTGTTATTCTGTCAGTACAGGCTGTGGATAAATTTATTCACTACCTTTTTGGACCTATATGGGGTTTTGGAGAATATGAACAGAAATGTAATTTTAGGCAGTTACAAACAGCCTATGAACTCAAAGGGTGACAGATAACACGCTTTTGTTTAGTCGCATTGTAAAGCACAGAGGGCCTACCCTATAAAGAATAATAGATATGCTCACGGGCAGAGGGTATGGAGGATCCATTCTAATATACAGGATCAATAGAATTTTTTTCTAAGTTTATTTAGTTGTTGACTTAGGGGCATAACCTTCCTGCCATTGATAATATATTAGTGAACTTAAATGCATAAATTGTTCTTTTTCTTGGGGTGAAATTCTGAAAGATAAATTATATGAATCCATGTTAATGTAGAAAATAACGTGGTAAAGATTTTTTTTTTACCTAATAACATTTAGGGTGAGGCTGTTTTCATTACAGTTAAAGAAAAGACTACGTTATGTAATTATACTTTTTTAATGCATATGTTAAGCCTCCTTCTTGAAGCCAATGGGAAGGATGTCTCATCAGAAAAATAAAAAACTTGAAAAAAATCCGGAGGCTCATGCCAATGACTTGACGAAGCAAAGCTGGCAGAGTAAAAGATGTAGCTGATAAAGGGAACCTTGCCAGATAATTTCGATGTTTATAGGAGATGCTTCACTTGTGCCTAATTGTGTAGCTCTGCGCTGACAGGAAAGCAGAGTAACTCAGAAACGGTGAGTCAGCACCACTTCTAGGAAATGCAACTTGCAGTGGCCACCATTTTTCTGTAGAGCAACACTTTCTGTGGTGATGGACATGTTCCATGTCTGCACTCTCCAGAGAAAGCCACCAGCCAAACATGGTAAACGGACTGAGGAACCACATCTAAACTCACTTAATTAACTCAACATATTAACTTAATAATTGATTTAAATTATATAGTCAATGTGATTCATGGCTATTGTATTAGACACAAGAGAAACGTGTATGGGGTTTAGTTTAGGAGACAGAAAAAGAAAGGGAATGGTGAAAGAAGCTATCTCCCTCCTATCTATCTATCTATCTATCTATCTATCTATCTATCTATCTATCTATCATCTATCTATTATCTATGCATCCATCCATCTATTATCTATCTATCCATCTAACCATTCATCTATCTATATATTTATCTACCCATCTATCCATATATTTTTTTTAATATATGTGTGCACCTATTATCATCTATCTGTCTGTCTGTCAGCCTGTCTGTCTGTCTATCTACCCATCCATCCACATATTTTTAATATATGTATGCACCTATCTATCATCTGTCTATCTGCCTGTCAGTCTGTCTATCTATCTATCTATCTATCTATCTATCTATCTATCTATCATCTATCTATCTATCTATCTATCTATCTATCTATCTATCTATCTATCTATCTATCCATCCATCATCTGTCATCTATTTACAGCTGTCTATTCATCTTCCCTTTAAAAAAAAAGGAAAAAAAAGGGGGGAAAAGAAATTGAGTATTTTACACTCTTTGGAAAGCCCGGGGCTAGTTGTTACAAACTATAAGGGACCTTTATTTGTTGCCCCTTTTACTTCATGCTCAACTATGATCTATAAGTCTGAGTTCATCTGTTAGTTGTGTCTGTGCTTCACTGGTTTGGTGGGTTGCCTAGAGTTTAGGCTAAGAGCTAGGATCCAGAGTGCATACGTTTGACTCCCACATTCTCCACATAGTAGGTGTGGAACTTGTGGGTAGACGCTTGTGGATTAGCTTCCCGTTAGTGTTATAAAGTTTAAATGGCCCCAAGTTTCCCCAGTGTGCATAGCAGGTGCTTTATGCTGTCTTTTGATATGTTAAATGAAAACTAAGAGTTTAGATGCTTCCTGTTACTACCAGCATTAATGACATTTTCTCACACAGAATGTGTTTAAATACCCTTTATATGATGGACAGCAGAAAGGCCCATCAGTTAACCAGGCTGGTACTGGCCTGTTGGTGTCATAGCTGAGGGTGTCTATCTCAGTGGCCTTGATACGATTGTACAGATTTTTTTTGTCTTCTGCCAACAGTGAGGCTTTTAGGGAGACCCCCTTCAAATAACTTCAATCAGGAGAACCATGGCTGGCTCCAGTTTCACAGTCTAGAGAAGGAACTGCTTTCAGAATGTGAATAGGCGCCCAGGTTAGGCTGGGGTTATTCACTATTCTGTTGCTAAGGATCTAAGCCTATTCATGGCATCCTATTTTTAGAGTGTTCAAGAGTGAATCAGAGACCTATGATTAATTATTAATGATTATGAAATAACACTGTTGGATGGCAGAAAGTAGCACCTTTTAATACCAGCTGCTTTGAGGATTACTTTTAACAAGCACATGAAAGCTTTTCTGATGTTATATTTACCTCTTCGAATGCTGCTTATTTTGAAATATTTTTTTTTTCCTAAGAGTCTGCAGTGCAATCCTATGTCAGAGAGAAAAGACTGGGAATGACGAGTTTGTGAAATGACACTTGCTGCCTTTTGTTTATTGCCATGCAGACTAACTTTTCCCAAATGAGGAAATGCTTGCTTGACAGCGTGTCTTATTAAAAGAAAACGTTAGCCCATTTGCCTTAACAGGACTATAATAACCTGTAATATTGGTCAGCTCCGCTTTCTGAGTTAGGTGGATAAGGCAACTCAGGGGAAGGAAGTTTAAGTACTAAGCTGGACACGGTTGGCACATGCTTGGAATCTCAGTTTCAGGAGGGTGAGGAAGCAGGATCCTGAGTTTGAGGACAACCTGGGCCACACAGTGAGATCCAGTCTCGATAAGCCACTTTGTGTCTAATATTATAAAGAGGACCATGAACTTTCCTCAAAAAAGACAGGGTGGCCCAAGTGGGGAATGAAAGTACCTCTTAGAATGTTTTCCCCTTACTTCTATAGTTAATGTAAGGAAAGGACTGTATTTTATGACCAGTCACCACTGGCAGCTATTCCCACAAGATGTCTATTCATCCCCAGTTATTATTAAAGATGACCGGAGAGTTTAAAGAGAATTCTGTGAGAACGTCCTACAGAGAAGGCATCGCCTTGGCACCATGCCTTTGCCCAAGGAGTGTCCTCGAGATTCCTTTTGTCTCCTGTTTTCTCTATCACTATTAGTATATATTCTATATATTTTCATGTGTATATAATGTAAAAGGTACCCAGTCATGACAGCCTATAAAAGCAGTGATAACTGCTATTGAAAGTCTCAGCTAAAGCAACACGATGTTCAAGTACGAGTCACTGGAAAGAGACAGGCGGGACTTCCAGGGCTACCTTCTGCACAGATTTCATAAGTGGAGCTCAACAGGAAACTAAGGCACTAATGAAATCTTGATTATAGATACTACGCCATGATACAAGAGGCAACAGTTCAGAGAACCCAGGATGCGTGATAAAAGTTTAGGTGGGCAGGGAAGGAGGATGAAGACATTTAGTTGAATACATTGCCAGGGCCTCCTCCGCCTGTTCCCCCTTCCTTCCTTCCTTCTTTCCTTCCTTCCTTCCTTCCTTCCTTCCTTCCTTCCTTCCTTCCCTCCCTCCCTCCCTCCCTCCCTCCCTCCTTCCTTCCTGGAGCTCATATGTAGCCCAACCTAACCTACTGTTTCAGACTTGTGCTAATTCTTCTGGCCCCAGCTTCCTAGTATTGGGATTACAGGCATAAATAACCATGGGGTTAGGGCATGCACCACGATGTCTAGCTTCTAACTCTTATTTTTATCTCCCCATCATTCTCCTCTTCTTGTTTCTGAGACAGACTTTTGTCTTGCTCTGCAGCCAAGGATGGTCTTGAATGGAGGAAATTCTGTCTCCATCCCTCCAGCATGAGCCACCACACCTGACTTCTGACTCATTGTCTTACTCCTCTCACTTCTTCAGTATCCTTTGTAGTGACTGCAGATGCTCAAATGGAGAGGTAATGAATGTGTCCAAAGTCTTTCTTGGGATGAGATCTAATTTAGCACACTGTGTTAACGTCACAGAGTAGGCCTGGGGTCCACTACTACTTGTTCCTTACAGTTCATTTTTGCTGAGCTCCCGTGCTCCCTGGTCTGTGAGTCACGCAACTATTGGTCCTGAATGGTCTGAGCTACAAACAGCCTCCACTGGAGGTTTGGTGTCTAAATACCATATTCTTCTCACTCGTGAGTTCCAATCCCCTGTCTTCTTATTCTACTGTTTTCTTAGACTTCGAAAATAGCTTCTCCCTTGAGCTCTCACTTTGCCATCTCCATATAGGTGCAGGCTCTAGGCATTAAACCCACAGCTGGTTCACTCTGCTTTAGCTCTGGACGAATCTATGCCAGCATCTCACCAGCTTTCAAATGCTACGCATTTAAAATGCAATGTGTTCTTTTCCTCAAAAAATCACTTCCTCTCAGGTATTTCAACAAATTGAGGCTATTTTTCCATTAGGTGTCTGAGCATAACCATAGGTGTTCTTTGGTGCTTTTCTGCTTGTGTTCCTGACCCCCCATCAATCACCGGATGAAGCTGAATTTCCTCCTGCCTTAAACCTCCCCACTCTGCTCCCCTTCCTGTCTGCTGCTGTGACCGTAAGTCTAAAGCACATCCTCTTCTTTGAGCTATTGCAGTTGCTTCTTCATCCTGATCTGATATCCGGACAGCATCTTCCACCCACAGTCTATTTTCTACGTGACTGCTGGGGTGCCATCTTAATAGCATGAAAGCCATCAATAATTAAGGGATTCAGATATAACGTGATTTGCTCTTCTCCAGTCGGCCTCTGTTCTTACGTAAGGGTGAGCTGAAGTTCTTTGGTTGAAGGGACCCAAAAATGAGCAAATTTCAGTAACTCCTTTCTCTGTCCAGATGGAAAAGAACAAACTCTTCTAGAGTGTTCTCCAGGCCAGTATTCCTTGAAATTTTACTTGCACTGCTCAGCACTGTGCACATTAATGGCCTGTGGGTAACTGCTGATGGGCAGCGCTGGACTGAAGCTAAGCCCCGGACCCCGCCTACAGGAGCCTGTTAGTTCTGCATAACACAACATGGCTCATAGACAGCTGCCCCAGGAGGCCTATCTGGTGACTTCATAACGTCGTTAGAGCAGAATACTACATAATGACAATGAAACTTCTGGGCCACACCTTGTTATGGAAAAGTTTGACTGTATCTTCTGAGCACACGCGAGCATCCACACGCGTACACGTATTGCTCAGTTCACTGGTTAAACTCTCCTACTCTTTGCTCTGAGGATATGATTTCTAATCAGGTTGACTATAAAATGCATTTCAATCTCAAAACCCTAGGAGAATAGGCCGTTGGCCCGAATGCATGATCAATCCACTTGCTTAAAGGTCTGCAGTGTTTTGTGTGGCTTGGGACATTTGCGTTTCTTTCTGAAAGGCATTTAGATTAATTTTCAACTGAAATAGGGGTTGGAGAGGTGACTGCCAGGGTAAGTACTGTCTGTTGCTGCTTTCCCAGAGGACCTGAGTTCAGTTCCTGACACCCAAATTGGGCAACTCAATAATTGCCTATAACTCCAACTGCAGGGGCTCTAATATCTTCCCCTGGCTTTCCACGGGCACACGGCACACGCATACGCGCACAAAATCAAAAAAAATTACTCTTTAAACAGAGTGGAAGAACGTTTGCAGGTAGAAGACAATCTTCTCTTACTCTGAGATCGTAGTGACTTGTTCAAAGGACAGTGCCTACCTAGCATGTGAGATAGTGGGTCACCATTGGTAAGCCATGGTCAGAAGTGGATCACAGAACTAGGAGGAGACGACCTAACAGTTCTGAGGACAGAAAAAGAAGAAAAAAAAATAGGAAAGTAAAGATTAGCATATCTGAAGGGCATGCGAGAAAAACTGGCTTTGAACTGAAATTTTTCTTTCCCAGTTTGTATGTTATACAGCTTGGAGAGGGAAGACACTTATTTCTTTAGCAAATACTTTGTCTTTGTATAGGAGGAAGAGGTCCCCGGTGTCCACAATGCCACAGGTGACGAAGGAGCAACACAGCGAATGTGGAAAGACAAGGGCACATCGTAAGGTTTGGTCCTTGCCTGAGCTCTCTAACTGTCCAACTTGGAACCTTAATTAGCCAATTAAATCTTGCCTCTTTCTCTTTCTCAATTCTAAAAATATTCTTGAGCTATCTTCGGAACTTGAAAAATTTCTCCTCTATTTGTAACAAGACATGAAAATGTTGTTTAATAGAAGCTGGTCTGCATGGTGGTTGAGTCACGGCACAGCTGTATTCCTGGAATCTGTAGGAAAGACTAGAGCGCGTCATCATCCCTTCATTTTCAATGGGTTTGCGGACAGGATTTTCTGTGGTGTTATACTCCCTCTTTGCACAAGAGGGCAGCAGAGAGGCAGAGAAGGCCCAGAGAAGCACACCAGAGGCGCCTAAACCTTTAATTTTGGGCGTAGTGTTTTCAAAAACATCCTTCAAAAGTCAAATCACATTTTATTCTTTTAAAATAACCCCAGTCAGTTCATTTGCCTATTCTATTTCAAAGAAAACCCAGACCTGCTCCTAAGAATAGATAAAAGCGTTTCAAGTACGGAGTTTGCCAGGGCTGTCTGCTTTAGCCAGATCATGTTTCCTGATTTTCCTTGGGAGGTCACAGTTTGACAGATGATTACTTAGGAATCACTCTATCACATTTCCTAGCAACTTAAAGACAGTTATTTTGGGCATAGTCCAAGTGATGATGCTCCGATTTGATCGATAGCAAGGAACCACGCTTTTATTCAATACAATTTGAATAAAAGATGGGCGAAATAACATTCAGTTCTGCATTACGTTTGTGAACAGTCTTTGGCTGCAGCTTAGGATGTAATAAAAATTATCGAGTTAATTTGTGAGCAATATGTATCGTGGGACTGCCAAGGCTGGAGGCTACGCGTTTCTCAGGCTGCCTGCTTTCCTGTCTCTGCAGGGGCCTTTTGTTCTCTCTCACTCTGGAGTCGGTCCCCCGTCAGCCTCCAGTTCACTCCCAGCCACACCCACTGCTTTGCCTGAGGACTAGCTGAAGCCGCTCTGCTCTCCCAGTGGAGGAAGCGCCTCCACGCTGGCATCCCCAGCGCCTGTAGGTTTCTCTGGCCATTCCACGACTCTTTTCTTTACTGCCATGGTTCCCTTTAGGTTTCTGTGGAAACGATGTTCTTGATTTTGTCTGCAGCACCTAGTACTACCTCCTCAGTAAAGACCCACATAAAACAAAAAGAATAGGGACTTATAATCTTTATCAAAGAAGGGGGAGAATTAGGAACATGTATATATGTACCTGTGAAGAGGTTATAGGATTTGCTACTCTGTTTTAGGGCGGGGTGAGAGTTAAACATTTGAGGTCAAAGCAAAGAAAATCTCCCAGGACACATCTCGCACCTCAGAGACCTGGGTAGGAGCGGTACATCTTGGGTGTATGGTTGGGGGTGGGTGGGTCAACAACGGGACTCAATACTGCTCCGAGCTAGAGGTTTAAAACACATAAAAGCACGTTGAAACTGTTTTGTTTAGTGCTAAGTGTAGAGGGCATGAGCGTTATCTGTTGCAAAACAAACGGAACACAGACCTTGCAGGGATCTTAGCGGACTCTTCCAGGGAGGCTTTCTGGTCGTTAAGGTGATTCTCTCAAGGGCATCTCTGTGTGCTGGAGGTCATTGCGGCACGCAGCACGGTGGGGAGTGGGGGAGCTGTTTCTAGAGAAGACTCAGCTTGCTGCTAGCCTTCTTAGCATCTTGTTGCTAGGCAACGGCTCCTCTGCAAAAGCTCATCTCTCTCTCTCTCTCTCTCTCTCTCTCTCTCTCTCTCTCTCTCTCTCTCTCGATGGAGTGAGGTCTTGTTGAGGGAAATATAGTTTGTATAATATTGAACCATATGCAAACACCATTTAGTTCCAGTTCTCAAAACTGCTTTCTCTTACAAGGAAGACAGAGAATTTCTCCTTAAAACCCATCACTTAGCAACCATGCACATCCCCACCCCCAATTCTCTGCAAAGCAATAGACTTCCTTTTTAATCTTATTGATTTATTTTTACCTCCCCGCCCATATGCCTTTCCAAATTGATTTAATGAGATTCAGGAGGGCATTGTTTGTGATAGTATTTCCCTAGACTGCTGAATTAATTTCCATTTGAAAAATTACATAGGATCTGCAGCTCCCAGCCAGCACCGAGTCTGTGGCTCTTAGACCATATTACATAATGGAAAAAAAGAAAAAAACGCAACGGGATGTCAACGTGAAAGAGCAACATGTAAAGAATGCAAATTCAAAGCGAGTTGTAGACAACTTTTGTTCCTTTTTATATTTGAAAGATCTAGACAGGACTTGCTAGATTTTAAAATTTCAAAAACCAATATAGACTAGTTATTAATTTCAGAACTGTAAACTATCCTTAGTGTCTAAGAGGTTTTTGTGTTAACATTTTACCATTTTCAATTCTTGGTCAGTGCAGAGACAAATTTGCAAATTGCCTTGATTTTCTTGTCTTCTCACAGACTTTGTGGAAGCCACTGACCAAATTAGCACAGCTGCTTTCTTTTTCTTTTCTTTCTTTCTTCTTTCAAGTTCTAAAAGGCCAGAATTAATAGTAGTGTATCTAGAAATTATTTTTCAAGAATCTTTTAAATTCTCTACCAATTATTATTTTGTGTTTTACACTGCAGAACCTTGTGCTCATTTCAAAGCATTCTTTTTTTAACAGTTGAGTTTGATTCTGCAAGCCTGACATATGATTGACAGCCAACACCAATCGGATCGTCTCATTAGAAATCGCCAACGTTCTGAAGGCTTGTCTCAGTTTAGTGGTGTTAAAAGGGTGTTCCTTCTGAAAAGAGTCTTAAGGGCATGTGCTACAAGGTAGAAGGGAGAAGAGTGGGGCTGGAAATGGTTAAGCTGGAAGGGGAGAGGAAGCGGCAAGGAGAAAGTCAACCAAAACTAACCACAAATGAAACAAACCCATAGAAAATCTGGTACTCTGTAAGTAAGCTAATTTAAAAAAGCCACTTTCAGCAGAGGTACTCTATGTACTGGCTAAATCTGTTCACAGATGCTGTAGTTTATTCTAATAATCCCAATGCCAGGAATGGGCTATCTCCCTTAGGAGATCCCTAAGACCCTACAGACAAATGGCACTACTGTTGCTTGTCCACCAGGGCAAGTTGGTAAGGCCCTGTTGTTGAAGATACCACAGGATCTAGTCACAGGACATAGAGAAACCAAAATGGCAGTGAGGCTTCCTGCCTACTGGCTCAGCTTCATAGTGCCAGGAAGTGCTAGGCAGGCTACTAAGAGAAATCGTCAATAGTCTTACTCAATGCCCGGAAACTGACTGGTCAGGCAGGATGTGATCACTGCTGCAACAATGTCTGGTGAGCTATGAGGGTAACCAAATGCTTTTGGGTTGGGTTTTTGAGGCTAACATTACAGGAGGGAATTCACATCCTGTGCTGTAAACCTGGTCAAACACCCATGGCTAGGGAAGTCATGTAAACCCTAGTGGGGAAGCTACTTGTGTTGTTTGGCTAAAAGGATGTGATGTTCTGGTCAAATTGCCCTCAAGATAGCTATGTGTATAGCCGTAGACCAGTCCATGGCCAGCTTGGGGCAGAGTAGTTCCTTTTTACTGTGGCTAGCAGTAGCTGCAGAAACACTGGCCAAAGTGTTGAGCATGAGTGGCCACAGCTGGGACATTTGTATCTCATTTGTATCTTTGAGGCTGGGGGAATTTGTGGAAGAAAAAGGAAAAAGAATGTGACAGCCAAAGGAAGGGGTCGTATATAACGCTGACTTCAGGGCACTCTGTGGCTACTGCCCACTTGCACTCAGAGGGCAGGTTATCTGCACAAGATTGTGCTCCTCAGCTTCTTGTCATCATGTGGAAGGCACACACAGAGTCCCACTACCCTGGGAGAGTTTCTATGCAGCTACCGACCGATGGAAGAAAGAGAGACATTTTCTTCAGTGTTGTAGCCACTGGTAAGTTGCCCAGGGTCCCTGTAAACAAGCCCTCCTCCATGTTCCTGTAATTAGCCCTAATGAAAATCATGGGTCACTTACAAAAAGAGGAGCTAACTGGGAAGAGGAGGTCAGGAGTGAGAAGGGGAACCAGAAGGATAATGACATAGGTGTTTTCAATACACATTATATGCATGTATGTAAATGTCACAATGAAATTCACTATGTATAATTAATATTTGCAAATAAAATGCCTTTTAAATAAAGAATCTCTGGAGCCATTTAACTTTTTGAGCTTTCTTTGTTTAAGTTTTCCAAGATTGCTTTCTTTCTCTATTAAGCTATTTGGGTAGCAACAGAACTCTAACTTGAATTACGTTAAGCAACAATGGATTTGTCCATAGTGCTGGCATAACCCAACCAGGTCTAGAGCGTTGCTAGATGCTCTTCTTATTTATCCATGATGGTTTGTCTTCTAAAACTGTCATTTTTATGGGTTGTTGTGACTTGAATCCAAGGACTTGTGAATGCTCAGTCCATGTGTCACCGCTGACCTCCTCAGCCCTGTAAACTGTCACTGCTGTGGTTTTACCCAGGACTTCCTCGTATTGTTGAAAGGAGGCTGCTTGTTCATCCCGGCTGCCCAGAACTGAAATAACCACACAGAAACTATATTAGTTAAATCACTGCTTTGCCCATTAGCTCTAGCTTCTTATTGGCTAACTCTTACATCTTAATTTAATCCGTTTCTATTAATCTGTGTATCACCCCGTGGCAGTCGCTTACCAGCAAAGTTTTGGCATGTTTGACCCTGGCTGCTCCATAGCTTCTATCTTACTCTGCCTTCTTCCTCCCAGCATTCAGTCCAGTTTTTCCCACCTACCTAAGTTCTGCCCTATCAACAGGTCAAGGCAGTTTCTTTATTCATTGACCGCTAAAAGCAACACATAGACAGAAGGACCTCGCACACCACTGTATCATACTTTTCTAACTGAAGAAGAGGAAAAGGCTCCTCATCTACCAGTTTGCTGTTCTAGGAAAGGAATGGGAAGGTGACCTGGAGCCACTTACCTACCGGAATAGCGGATGGCAAGGGCGTGAGAGCAGGAGAATGGCAAGTAATGAGAACCATGAGGGTTGCAGGGAGAGCGGAGGAAAAAGAGCAACAGTGTCTGGGTGAAAGGAGGGAGGTAAGTGATAAATACAAAGAAAGAGAGCCCATTGCTTGCCAAGAACTTTGAAAAAACAAAAAGAAGGGGGAAAAAAGAATGAATGACAACTGAGGATCGCCTGGCTGCACAGAAGACATCCACCTTCCCTGGCAACCACAGGTCCATAAGCTGAGTCTTCAGTACAGGTTGTATCTGCTTCTCAGGGGCCATAGAAAAGGGTGAACCCACTTCCCTAGGAAAGTGAAGATGGGGGGAAATGTACACGGCAGCATGGGGGACTGGGTTTGCAAGAAAGTGTGTGCAGTGAGGCAATGTCAGCACAGAATATTAAATCATATGCAGTGTCAGCCGAAGGTTCAGTCCATCCAGGCAAACAAAGCCTAGACTGCAGTGCATCATGGGATGCTGGAAAGACCAATGGGGTGGGTTAAGGGATAGATGCTGAAACCTCCTGAGAGACTCCAGAAACGACACACAGGAGGGGTGCCATAAAAGGACTTGGACAATCAGTTTCAATTTATGTTGCAGTGAGAAGATATCTTGAGAAGCTTTAAATCAAATATAAAAATCTAGCTGAGCTCTTGTTAGTAAGTAAATACCGTTGTGGTTCAAGAATTAAACTGAAAACACTAAATGTTCTGAAACTTTTGGGGTCCACCTGAATGTCATGCATTTCTGGGATCAT
Organism: Ondatra zibethicus; assembly: GCA_004026605.1. NCBI lineage: Eukaryota > Metazoa > Chordata > Mammalia > Rodentia > Cricetidae > Ondatra > Ondatra zibethicus. Next base: position 58,304 of record PVIU01006033.1, read on the forward strand.
CCAGGAGTGAGCCTAGTCTAAACCCTTGAAGAATTACTAGCATAAAGCTCTTGCTGTACTTTCTCCAAAGTACTTTGAGAAACTAGAGTCTGCTCAGAAAGAACAACGGCTCTAGGAAGCCGTTTACAGCACAGAGGTCCTGGCCAGAACATCCCATCTGTGTGGCATAAACTGGCAGAGGTGTCTATTGTGTGCTCAGACCACAGCCCATTTGTCGAGGTTAGTTGTGAGACTCCAGATCTGACTTAGCAGGGCACATGAGTCTCTCTCTCCAGAGTAGTCCTTGTTTTGATGGAGAGAGAAGGCAGAGGTTTTTGGGTGGGTGTAGAACAAGCTACAAAATGCTTGATCCCTTAAAATTCTTTTACCAGTCTCCTGTTGTGTACTTCTTAGCAACTAGGGAATTTTTGGAAACAACAATTTGTTGCATTTGGGTGAATCGCGTTTTAAAATGTTAATTCTCTTTCTACTCAGGTGTGATGAAGACCCCAGATTGGATGCTAGCTGACCCGGAAATGACTGTTTATTACTCACAGTGCCCACAAGGAGAGGGTGCCAGGGTTAGCAAGGAAGCAGGGTGAGGAACTTCTTTTGTTCTTTGTTTGGGAAAGAACAGGTAAGGCTGGGAGGGCAAGCCGAGCTGACTTAGAAATGGCCATGTGCACACTTTCCCTAAGCTCTGAAATGTCAAGGACAGACCTAGTTATGGGTGTCTGGTGCCACCACGAGGGGAATAGTTCCGAAGGATGAAAGCCCACCTAAAGGAGGCAGCTGGGTGTGGGGCTGTAAACTGAAGCCATGCAAGGCTTGTGTCTGGTGAGTGAGTCCTCTTCTGGTGTCAGCGAGACCTCAGATGGACAGTTATTGGAAATTCAGAAAATTAAAAAGCCGTGATTAATCCAAAATTCATTGCTCTTGTACTCTTGCCAACATTTTAAAAATATGTACACACATACAGAAATTAGTTTACAAGATAAAGGCAAAGATTAAAATTCAGACACATTATGGATAACAGTATTGAAAACCTGTGCTTTACTGGGAAAAAGATGTTTGTAAAGTTTTGATGAGCATTCTACCTGCACCTTGTAAAATATATTCTCTTCTATTGTCTAGTAGGGAAAATCCTCCCGATTTGCTGATAAAATGAACCACTTAAGCACAAAATACTATGCCTAACTCTTGATAATACATCAGCTGTTTCATGATATGAATAATATATTTTCTGCCAAAACCACAATGTATAATTCAAAACAGCAGTACACGGTTCAAAAACATGTTGAACACGGGTTGTGATTTTCCTGGCAGGTCCTCTTCTCCCTAAAATGCTTCACCAAGGTGAGTTTAAAATGAGCTTTTATTACTTAAGTACCCACCAGCTGGGCAGCAGCTAGTCATTTAGGATGAGGAAGTCTGTCTGGAAGTTACAAATGGACATCAGTCTTTCATTTCATCTCCACAGACTTTAACTCGTAAACTTTTTACACTTTTTTTATATTTATTCTTTGTGTCTTTCACATCATGCATCCTAATCCCAATCATCTCCGTCCTTCCCAGAATAAAATAAAATAAAGTTTAAAAGGAAAAATGGGGAAAAAAGAGAGAAAGGGAAAATCTCACTATGAAAGCTGCAGTGTGACACAGTGAGCCACACAGTAAACCCCTTTATCCATATATTTTTACAGGCAGGTGTTCATTGCAAAGAGTCATTGTTCTGGCTCAAGGTCCCTGGTCTCTGCTACACCACCAACACTGAGCCCTCACTGGAACTCTTCCTGGATATCCTGTTGCTGCCGTGTATTGTGGAGATCCTGCAGCCCTGTGTCCACAGGACCAACCTCACCCCTAGGCCTACCCTGGTCCTTCAGCAGATCACAGATGGGGTGGATATTGGGGTGGGCCAACACATAGCCCCGGTTCTGGGCCTGGGTAGTTGCAGGGTTGGCCAGTTCGCAGCTTTCCCCTGTCTTCACCACCAGGATGAGCTCTCCATTATTGCCCTGGCTGGTTCACCCCTTTCAGCAATGAGCAAGGGGCAGGGCCAGTTCTTTGCTTTCACATCCTCAAGGTTGGTTCTTCCACATCTACACCTTCAGGGCCAAATATATTGTGTTGCCCAGAAGTGTAAGGACCATGGTCCTGAGTGCTACAGCTGGTGAGGGGCAGGGCCAGCTCTCCTGTTCTTATGGCCTCAGGACCAGCTCTTCCACCTGGCCTCAGGCATTGATGGGGGTCATCTCTCCCCTGCCTAGGCTTCCACAGGACAGGTGTGTGATGGGGACAACTCTCCCATGCTCACAACTTCAGGACTATCTCGCTCACACCTCCACCAACAGGGTGAGCTCTATTGTGCTGCCCAGGTGAGGTGAAGGGTCAATTTTTCCAAGTGCTACAGCTGGTAATGGGAAGGGTCAGCTTGCTAGTCTGTCCCAGGCAGTAAGGGGTGAGGGATAAGCAGATGCATCTCCCCCTTACTCACATCAAGACATGACAGGCAAGTAGTGGAGACAGTGTTCCCATGCTCACAACTTTGGGGTTGGCTCACCCACATCTCCACCAACAGGTTTGGCTCTATTGTGCTGCCAGGCGAGGTGCAGGGCCTGCTCTCCCAAGTGTTAAAATATATTTTTTTAAAAAGGCAAAAGGAAGAAGTAAATTTTTACATAGATCCAACAGTATATATTCATAATTAAAGTATATTGTTTGAATAAGAGAAATGGCTGCATTAATGTAATGAGAACTGTTTTCATTGTCTTACTCTTTCTAATTAATTCCTGGTTTACATAAGCTATCTCTCTTCAATGACTTTATTTCTCATTTTGACATTACTTGTGTCTTTCAATTTTTCTAAATAAAACAAAACATCAAGAGACTTATCAACTAGAGATATAGTCATAGAAATGCTGGAAACAAGTAAGTTTTTGAACTAAACTCAAGGTAGTCACAACATCTATGCCACTTAAAGTTCATTTAGTCAGTCTGTTGGGCTCTTTAGGTGTGTTGTTCTACACACATAAAGCTCGTTGGTTTTCTAAAGCATAGGTAGAAAAATCCAGAACTTCCAATGCTCACAATAATTTCACTTACAGAAGGTCTGCAGTAAATAAATATATGACCAAAGAAATTTGACTTTTTATTCTGCTTATTCTTATGAAAGGTCACAGCTCTGCTGACCACAGAGCATCTGTGCCTCCCTGGTACTCCTTTTCTTTTCTTCCTTTCTACCAATCAATGCAATTAAGAGAAAAGAAGTTAAAGTCTTTTTTTTTCTCATGGATTTATGTCATGGATTTATATTATTGGTTGAGGTACCGGCAAAGTCTTTAATTGAAAGTTAATGTTCATGTAAATGAAAGTGGGAGACAATGTCATTCCTTGCCCTTGCGTGGGGAGCTCACATGTGGATGGGTTTGGGAAATACAGGTCTTTAAATAGTGCACCTTGCCATTCAAAGTTCCATGTCTGCCAAATGTGATTCTTAGGAGGAGTTCCCATTAAAAGGTCATTTGAAATACAGCACTGCAGTTGCAGGTAAATTCCGAGAAAGTGTAGCATCTTAGAGATAGCATTTAGACTGAACTGTAGAGATTGTCAAGCAAATAACAGTAGTTTATGGTACCAAGTCTCCAATTAGGACAACCTGGGAGCAGATTTGTTTTTGAATCCAAATATATAACACTGCTAATGCAAATGCTTGATTTGTCATGGCAGCAATGGAAATGCAATGCCAGTGCATCTCCTCCTGATGCAAATATGGACTGTGGGAGCCTGCACAGGATGACTTTGTCCCTAGTGCCTTGGTACTGTGTGATCCAACTTGATCATCATGGGGAAATATGCTTGGATACAGAGGGAGTTTCAATTTGACTGTGCTATTAAAGACACCAGGGAAACCAAATGCTGTTGTTGAGATTTTTCAGTTAGCCCAATTACATATGAGGTGACTCAGCAGAGGTGACAGAACCAAACACAGATCTGAACTGGATGACAGTGTTCCTGTTCCTGCACAGCCCTCAAAGCACTGTGTGAAGCTTTGGAGCTATTTAGGCTGATATGTAAATTGTCTCACCCAGCATGTTCAGAGAGTCACTGTGGGGCGACATCAGAGATCAAAAGCAGTGTGAGTTGTTATTCTATTGAACTTCAAAGACATCAGAAATAATGAAGTGAAGTGATAAGTATTTCATATCCAGTTTTAGGAACACTTTGCCAGTATCAGCCATGGAGCCATGTGAACAGAAAAAGAAAGGGGAATTGTCACAATTCAAGGATGACATTTAACCTAGTGCTGAAATCTGACAGGAATTACCATTACCTCAAAGAACCTTGGGAAGAGCCGCCAAGTATAGGGAACAGACTCCTAACCTGATGCCATTTTATGTGCTTGGAAGGAACAGAAAAATGGTTCTCTTTCTATGTTATGTCTGCTTGTCACCCTTGCCCTGCAGACATGCACAATAGAGAGACTGAACTGACAAACATGGGGGCAAACTGGGCTCCTGCTTTGACATCTTCTCCTTAACTCCTTTTGAGAAGTGGGCATATGTGCACACACACACACACACACACACACACACACACACAAGCATAAGAGAGAGGGGGATATAGAGAGGGGAGAGAGAGGAGAGAGAGAGGGAGATGGAGTAGAGAGACAGAGAGGAGAGGAGAGAAGGGGAGAGAGAGGGAGGCGGAAGAGAGAGGGAGGGAGAGAGAACAGGAGTTGTAGCATTTGGAAGGATACCAGGTAGAGGAAGGGTAGCGGTCTATTTATTGGTAGTGGCATGATGAAACCTGCAAACTATGGCACTCAATGTCAGGAGCACAGAGATTCCCACAGTTGAGGGTCTCAGGATTTTCTGTGGCTCCCATTGTTTCCAACTCAGCATAAACAAATGCACTGGAGAGCCCAAGAGAAGGTCCCACTTCAGTGCAGAGGAACCTTGTGGGTTAAAAGCTGCCGTTTATTTAGCGTGGAGCTAAGAGCGTGGTGATTAGCTACAGCGCTGCAGATTATTCACTGGAGAGATTGAATCAGGAGGGCAAGAGGTAAAGTTAGTTTGTTTATTTACTAAATGATTGTATCAACAAAAGTTCACAACCTGGACAGGAATTCATCCTGGTGACTATGAAGAATTGAGGGGAAGTAGTCCTAAGAATGCTGTCTTATGAAATAAATTATGACATCTGATATAATGCCTAAGGACTGGATTTTAGAGACAAGAGCAGAGGAGAGCAGGGAGGGGGTCTAGCTGCTGAATTGGCAATAGGATAAAATAGAAAAGGAGATTCATAGAATAAAAGGGGATTACAGGGAACAAAAATTTCATTACCTAGATCAGAACTCACATGGAATACTGGAAAAGAAAGATTTAATACTACGAAAGTGGACTGTGTGGTATGAATAACGAGCAGCTTTCTTAGACTACAAAACAAAAGGCACAGCAATAAAATAGGCGCAGAGAAAGATCACAGATACGAGATGTCTAAAAGAGAAAGTCGATCTCAAAACTGCACACTCCAAGGAACAATATTGTCCAGAGTCCTAGCCCCAGAGGTGCTTGATGACAAACATTTTGGACTACTGCTGGCCAGTGAGAGAGTTTTCTATGTTGAGACAAGCCTTGCAGCAAAACTTCTCAGGCAGGCCTAAACAATTTTTTTTATTTTTTATTTTAGTGGAGTATGTCTCCATTTCTGAAGCACTGAGGTTATCAGAAGCAGCCTGCAAATAACAGGTTAAAAGGTTAAAAGCTGTGCTCACCATCTCATCACTAAGGAATGTATGCAGGATGATGATGAGTCAATAAATATGTAATAATCATAACATTTCAAGAGAAAGATTGAAAGCAAAGGATTTTACATAAACCACAGTTTTAAGTCGCAAGTGAAGAGAGCACAATGTAATTCTTACAGAAGCAAAATTCTCAGAAGAATATTGCTTATATATTTTGAAAACTATCACGACAATGCAAAACAGCAAACCAAATGGCAAATCAAATTCAAAACTGAGGGCATTGGGCTAGAAGGTGACTCAGCAGGTAAAGACACTTGCTACCAAGCAGAATGGTTCTCAAGCAAGATGAGAACTCACTCCCAAAAGTTGTTCTTTGACATCCACAATCTCTCTCTCTCTCTTTCTCTTTCTCATTCACTCTCAAATGTACAAAAAATAAGTGTGTAAAAATGATATCTTAAAATGTGTTCACATATGGGTTTTACATATGGAAAAGTATTTTGTGAGCTAATTTTAAACATACTTATTATTATTTTTTTTAATTTGGAGGGAATTGCCCTGCGTGGTTGGATAACATTCTTTTCAGAAGCCATAGGTTTTATAAATAAGAATCCTAGTGCCAGATGTGGGCTACCTCCCAATTAGTTATTGGCCAGGGAAGCTTGAGAGACCTCTGAATAAATACAGGCCGTTGCTATGCTATTGTTTGCCCAGCAAAAGATGGTAAATCCCTATTGCTAAATAAACTGTACATGTTAGGTGCAGGGGATATAGAAATCAAGTTGGAACAGAGCCAAAGGCTTTTGTAGCATCAGAAGGTCCTATTCAGGCTGCTGGGAGAGAAACATCATCTTTGGCTTTCCCCAGCTGAGAACCCTGTGAGTCACAATACCAATCAGCCAGGCCGTTTTACAATTGGATTTAAGGCCTGTTCCACAGAAGAAATCCATGTCTGGTCGGAGAGGCTAGGAAGGTCACAGACCCTCCAGGGGACCTAATGCTGTTGCTTTGCTTAGCTAAAGGTACATGGCATCAAATTACCTCCTAAATATGTCTGTTAATACCCGTGGGTTAATGCTGCTCTCAGCCTTGGTCAGAGAAGGGCCCTTTTTGCAGCTGGTGATGACTAATGCAGAGATTCATAACTGGTCCAAATGCTTAGAATAAGTGGCTGTTCAGTGTTCAGCCTCAAATGGTACATCTTGTATCTACTTCCTTCCATGCTCAGGGAATATCATGAAAGAGTAGGTAGGAAGAATGTAAGAGCCAGAGATACTGTCTTTTGGGATGTACTGAGGTTATACTACCCACGAATTCACTGCAATAATGGCTACCTGCAAGATGGGACTGATCAACAGGTAAGGAGATGGTTTGGAAGTCCCCACCCCTCTCCGAGAAGTTGTAAGCAGTTAGTTGTTGCTTGTAGACGGAACATCATATTCCTAAAAGTGGTGTAGCTGCTCGTAAGTTGTCCTTCCTCAAAGAAATATCCCTCCACCCATGTAAATGCAGACAAACCCTAATTAAATGCAGCGGGCTAAAACGATAATTTCTATGGATTCTGCAGCATTTGGTGGCTTCTTATTTAGAAGGGCTCCCTTAGCAACACAGGTTCTGAAGCAGCCTTTCTTCATTGAGCCTGTGTGCTGAGGATTTGGTTCTGTGAGAAAGACGCCTCATCTCTCTTTGATTTTGTTTAGTGGGGCGTGAAGAGAGGGAAACGGGAGCACCTGTTTCACAGGACACACATAGGTCTCGGCTGCTGTTCTTTCCAGACTCTAAAATGACGCACTATGTTATATATCATTAATGTGTGTAAATCATAGAAAAGCGTAAGACCGCAGAAACTTCTCCAGTGGAATCAGAGTTTAGTAAGTGTTTAAAACTACAGACTAGACGGGGTGAATTCGATTTCTGTCCCCGCTCTTATGGTGTGAATTTGGAAAAGCTATGGAATCTCTCTTACTTTATAAAATGGAAAAAATACACAATATTTATATACAAGTAGGGTGGCCCCCTGTCCTGGTTTATCCTACACATTTAAAGTTATCCTGTTGAAAGTGCTGTGCCTCAACAGCTCCTCAGTCAGAAACTTACTTACAGGTTATCCTATAACAGACTTCAGAAAAGCTCACAAGGGCCTGACATACGATCTGAAAATATGTGTTTTAATAAATATATTGTTTATACTTTGGTGATAAGCCTTCAAAAAACAGTAATGCAAACTAACAAGACATTTCAGTTTTGATAATCACATTTCAAGTACCAAAGAACCCCTGATGGCTCTGGACCACTTTCTTGGGTGGGGTGGGGTGGGGGAACAGGTCTAGAGTCAGGCAGGCATAAGTGGAAAGGGAATTGAGAGTCTCTCTCTCTAATTCTTGTTCTTGCTCTAAATGGTGATTATTTTTTTATCTTTCTTGTTTCACATACTTACTCAATATTTCCAAGTCCAGAAATTCTTGTGTGAGGTCAGATGATGGTGTAAAAATCCATTATTTCATCTCCTGTTTTAGATCAGTGGTTGGTAATCTGTGGGTCAAAACCCTTTTGGGGATCACCAAAGACCATCAGAACACACAGATATTTGCATTAAGTTTCATAACAGCAGTAAAATTGCAGTTGTGAAGTACCAGCACAAATAATTTCATGGTTGGGGATCACCACAGCATGAGGAACTGTACTAAAGGCTTGCAGCATTAGGAAGGTTGAGAACCACTGTTTCAGGTTATTAACTACAATGATAAGAAATTTGATCTACATAGTTTTGTTCATCTGCTTTCCTAAGAGAAATCAGGCAACAATGCACAGTTGTAGGAAACCTATAGTTTAAGTGCTGTAGGAAGTCTTACAGCTTGTGGTTACCTGCCTACTGGGGCATGGCCTCTTATACTATATATGCTGATGCAGAGCCTGTGTCCGCTCTCTTTTCCAGCCACTCTTTCTGGTTGCTGGATTCGATTTCTGTTCTCCATTCAAGCAGAGGATTCTGATTTGTGAGTTTACCCTTAAATAAATAACCATTGATTTCTCAATTCTGAGCTAGTATGGGATTTCTTTTAAGGGTCTTTCCACATTTAAGCCATTCTATTGCAAACTTATTTTTTTAACTAATTCAAACTTAGACATGTTCATATGTTAGCCTGAGTTTGCTTCTGATCACTCTTTATTAGGCAATAATATTTACTCAAGTGATTATTAAAAACAACATGGAATACAAAACCAAGGCAAGCAAAATTTAGTGCTTTTAGATGTTTGTGTCAGTTATCTCTACCCTCCATGGCTATAACCAAGTCCTGTGAGATATTTGTTGGGGGTCTTAATGGGCATAAGGAGCTTGCCCACCTCTTCCTGAGTTATTGCTCAATATTAGGAGTCAGAATTTTGATTTACAGACTCACGACTGATAATGCAGATAATAATAATTTAACTAAAGAAGGAAATTAATGAAGTCCTATCTTTTAACATACTTAATCCAGGTTTGAATATGAAAATAAAATAGACCTTTTACTTGAAAAAAATATCTTATTCCCTCTAGTTACATCCATTTAAGGAAAACTAACTCAGGGTAGATGGTATTTCCTACACGTTTGTGAACTTATTGTATGTTTTGAAGTGATATAAAATTTGGTTTCTGATCATTTTAGTCTATTTTAGATAAAGGTACAGGAGGCAGACAATCTGGCTTAGCGTGGCAAGTTCCATCTGGAATGTCAGCGCTAATTGATTATTAGTGGCTGAGGGGATCTGTTCTGTTGAGGAGAACTGCGACTCTGAAGCAGTGCTCTGCAAAGGCTCAATCGCAGATGTCAGTCAGACCACGGAAAGTGTGGGAGCCTCTGAACAGCCTAACCTCTCATTAACAGCGGGCCCCACAAAGGTGAGAGTGCACAGTCATTATTTCCATAGACTGTCTGGAGCCTCAGGCAGCACTTTAGAAAAAAAACAAAATGCACACACACTTACACACACACCACACACACATACACACGCATACATACACATACTCACACACACACATCACACACATACACACACGCACGCTCACGGGCACACACATGCACACACACATATACACACTCTCAAACATACCAGACACACATACACACACACACACACACACACACACACACACACACACACACACACACACACACACACAGCGCTCATTCAGGTCGTGGGCTAGAGGAATCGAATTCTGTTGGAACCCCGGTCTATAAGCTCACAGGTGCCATTCTTGTGGACACACTTTGCCTGGGAACCCTTAAGCACCAGGCCACTTGGGTGCTTGTTGAGCGTGGAATGATGGTGTTACGGAAGGTCAATTTTGAAAATAAGAAACTTCATAAAATAGCATAATATTTAAAGAGAATATGAAAATATTAAAAGTTCAATTCTACCAGTATATTAGCGGTAAGTTATATTTGGATCATCTTACTAAAAGACAATATTTGGCAGGGTTCTACCCCAGCCCTGAGACAGACAAGCAAATAAAAATAGCAACCATGACAACAAAAAGCCAAATAGTTAAGAAATCTAAAGAAGAGGAGTAAAGTTCAAGATCTGAGAGTGTGCACAGTAGGAATCGGTGCAGAATTAGGGTCTGCAATTCTACCAGGCTATTTTAGTTCTGTAATCCAGCAGGTTCTGCATCTTAGAGGCTTGCTAAGATAAAGTGGGAGGTATTGGTTTTCCTTCACCATTTGATGAAGAACTTTTGTAGAACTGTTTTGGATAGATAGTTTCCTTTTGACTTTAAAGAGCCCAATAATATCCTGTTGTTGCCATTGCTTATATTTGAAAGAAATAAATCTCTTCCTTGCTGGCTTCTGTTTGCTGATTCTCTTGAAGTTCTGCATCATACCTGAGAAAAACAATATAGGTTGGGGAAGCTCTGTCCGTGGCTTTGTTCCTGTTTGTTCATGGCTTCAGAGCTTTCAGCTCGTTGGTGGGATCCATTGTCTAGAAGCCCATGGAAAGGCAGCAGCAACATGGTAGAAAAGTGTGGAGCAGGGAAGCTCCGGAGCTCAGGGAAGCCAGAAGAAGCAAGAAGGAGCAAGCGAAAATAAGGAAAATCCTTAGAGTAGATCTCCATGACCACATTCCCCTAACTAGACCGGCTTCCTAGATTCAACTTCTAACAATGCCATTGATTTATGAATTCATCAATTAATTTTGTCAGACAGTCCACGAACCAAGAGCATCTCCAAAGCATTACATCTTTAAATTAAACATTTCATTTGGGAACCCAACTCTTGTCACGTGAATTTGTTTTTAATTAGTTTTTTTTTCAATTGGGAGTGTTATTTTATAGGCAAACTCTAATGATTTAGCCTATAGAATCAAACCATTATTATCATTAAGATATTACTTCATTTTTTAATATGTAAACAATTTTGGCATAATGATAGTCTGAATGAGGAAGATCCTTAATCAATTAAAATGACCTCTTTGTACTATGTAATTTAGCATTCACTTTGTTCTATTGTTTTTTTTTTTTTTTTTACAGTTCTGTGATTGGATGACTCACTGGGGATGAGATGTACACAATTAAACACAAAAATGTCGATCAATTTGGGGATGTTTAAAATATCATAATTTTAGTCATAAAGTGATAAGTTTTTCTTCATTAAGCATTTTTGAATTCCGGCGGTATGGAAAAGGACAGTGAGGAATGAACTGGAGGGGGAAAATGAATGAATGCTATAAAACTTCTACAAGTTACATAAATAATAGGGACAAAGTACTATTGGAATGTGGGACTACCTCATGAATAAAGTGAGCTTTGAGGTTTCCAAGAGAGTCAGGAGAGGACTGAGAAAGAGCACAAGGAAAGTCATGAGCTATAATATAAGATGCCATTTGTCACGGGTCAGTGATGTTTGAAACATAGGGTGCATAGAATAGGGGTGTAGAGAATAATTTTTTAAAAGTATGCTGTACGTTAGGGTGCATCTTTAAGGCAAGTAGAGTTAGTTGGGCTCTTTCAGTGCAGAAGCGGTCTGGCAGGGTCCACATTCACGGTGACAGCATTAGTGACCATACACAGGACAGTCTGGAGAGCCTGCAGGGAACTGAGGTTGGGAGACCTGAGTCTCCTGAGACCAGGAAGTCAGGGGTCTTCATGGTCGCTGATATTTGCTTCCTTCAGTTTTTGTTGTTCTGGCACCGACTCTCTTATACATGTCCCCAATTCTTTTTTTTTCCTATTTTTACTTAAAAAAGGCCCCCCCCACACACACATAATATTTTCTGATTACATCCACCCTCCTCCCCACTTCCCATTTCATCAGGACCCACCCCTTTACTGTCTCTTAATAAGAAACAAATAGGCTTCTGGGGACTAATAATAAAATAAAATAAGACAAGATAAAAACTAACACATCAGAATTGGACAAACAGAAGGAAAAGAGCCCAAGAGAAGGCACAAGGAGCAGAGACCTACTTGTTCACACACTCAAGAATACCATAAAAACACTAAACTGGAAGCCATAATATGCATGCAAAGGACTTAATAGGGTAAAAAAAGAGAAGAAAAAATGTATATAAAAATAAAAATAATAATAGTAAGATAGAGTTAAAAAAAGAAGGAAGAGCCCTGATGCAGCATTATGAGATAAGGAGCCTCTGAAGATGCCACTGGGTTTGTTTTCTGATGGCAATCTACTGCTTAACATGCAGTCTTTCCAGAAGAGTAGTTTGCTGCCTCAAGGAAACTGCTTTGGAGAAAACTAAACCCTGCCACCAAACACTGAAAAGGTGTTTATGAATGACTGACCCCATCCTTCTTGGTGGTGGCAGGGACCTTGAAACTCCATAGAGTTGTGGTAATAAATATGGCTCTGGCCAGTACCTCTGTCATGAGGCTAGACTCTCAGAAAGCTAAGAAATCCAGCTGTCAAAGTCATGGCTTTAATCTTAGCCATATCACTTAGCAAATTAAAGACTCATGTGATCAGTAAAAGAGAGATACAGTAAATATAGTTTCAGATGAAAAAGCCTCTAAACAGTTTACAGTGTATTTAAAAATATATGTAGGCTCGGGAGAGAAAATAAAAAGGAAAAGTCATTAAAAAAAAAAAGAAAAAGAGAAGTTGGGTGTGGTGGTACACACCTTTAATCCCAGCACTTGGGAGGCAGAGGCAGGTGTATCTCTGTGAGTTCAAGGACAGCCTGGTATACAGAGTGAGTTCCAGGACAGCCAAAGATACACACAGAAACCCTGTCTCAAAAGTCAAAAATCAAAAATAAAAATAAAAGAAATAGAGTTTAAAATAAAGCCACTGAAAGGTGAAAAATACAGAGAATCTGGATACTGTATGTTATTGTGTTGTCTTTAAATTGTTTGAAGGCTGAGGAAGGAGCAACAGCTGCTAAAAGGCATTTGATTATAAATGTTGCTGGATTAATCCAACATATATATTTTGAAAATGCCTTGATTTCAACATTGAAGTCAAAACATATGTTACTTTGGAGAAGAGGTTTTGTTTTTTTTTTCCCACAGGAAATGAGAGGCTCTGGATTCATTCTGGGCTGAGAAAAATCAGGTTTGATCAAGGAAGATCCCCTGAGAAATCTCTGATAGGAGTGGATGGCCCAGATATCTGAGTTCTACACCCAGAACAGTTTTAGGGCTGCTGGCTGAAATGATCAAGCCTCACAGAATATTCCAGTCAGGCCTTGACCATAATTCAAAGAAAATTTTTAGGTCCCTGTAAGATTATCAGCTCCCCCAATCAGTAGGAAGTAGCCCAAAAAACTATGACCACATTCCAAAAAAAATGGATTATGTATGTTTTTCTTTGTTCAGAGTGTTGGTTACAAGTTGTTGTGGATAGTGGTCAGGAAGAAAGCTAAACAAAGGAGATTAGATTCAGAGTTCTGGTTTTGAAAAAAAAGGGTCGAAGAAGTGCTGTGGGACAATGACCTTGTACCCTGTAAAGATTTGTCAGTTGTATTGCTTTAATAAAACATTGATTGGCCAGTAGCCAGGTAGGAAGTATAGGTGGGGCAACCAGGCAGGAAGTATAGGTAAGGTAACAAGAACAGGAGAATTCTGGTAAGAGGAAAGGTTCAGTCTGCAGTCATCACCCAGACACAGAGGAAGCAAGATGAGATTGCCTCGCTGATAAAAGATACCAAGCCACATTGCTAACACAAACAAGAATTATAGGTTAATGTAGGATATAAGAGTTAATAAGAAGCCTGAGCTAGTAGGCCAACCAGTTTCTGATTAATGTAGACCTCTGTGTGTTTCTTTGGGACTGAATGGTGGTACAGAAACCTCTATCAACAGCAGCAAATATCCAAATATAAGTGAATACATATCATATTTGTTTTTATAAGTCTAGGTTATCTCACTGAGAGTGATTTTTTGTAGTTCTATCCATTTTACACACAAGTTTAATCTTGTACTGGATGAGTGATATTCCATTGTGTAAATGTACCACATTTTCTTCACCCATTTTTATGTTGAAAGGCATCTAGGTTATTTCCAGTTTCTGGCTATTATAAATAGAACAGCAATGAACATGGTTGAGCAAGTGTCTCTGTGGTGGGATGAAGTGAAGTTTTATATATGCCCAAGAGTGGCATAGTTGGATCTTGAGGTAAATTGATTCTCAATTTTCTGAGGAGCTGCCATATTGATTTTCATAGTGGCTGTACAAGTTTGCACTCCCACCAGCAATGGAGGCATGTTACTCTTGCTCTACATTACCATCAGCATGAGTTGTCAGTTGTTTTATTGATATAAATCATTCTGACAGGTGTTAGATGAAATCTTAAACTTGTTTTGAGTTGTATTTTCTGGCTGACTATGGATGTTGAATATTTCCTTTTTTCTTGGCATTTGGATTTCCTCTGTTGAGAATTCTTTGTTTAGATCTGTACCCCATTTTTGAATTGGGTTGTTCTCTTGATGTCCACTTTCTTGAATATCTATGATATTGGCTGTCTATCAAATGGGTAGTTGCTAAACATCTTTTCTGAACAGTAGACTGCAGTTGATGTTGGCTCTGGGCTTGCTATAAACTGTCTTTATTATGTTGAGGTATATCGTTTGCATCCCAAATCTCTCTAGGACTTTATTATTAAGGGGTGTTGGATTTTGTTAAAGATCTTTTCTGCATTTAATGAGAATATCATGTGTTTTTTCTTCAGTTTGTTTATTGATTTATGTATATTGAAACATCCCTGCATCTCTGGGATGAAGTCTGCTTGATCATTGTGGGTAATCTTACTGATATGTTCTTGAATGCAGTTTGCAATTATTTTACTAATATTTTTGTATCTATGTTCATAAGGGAAATTGGTCTATAATTCATTTTCTTTGTTGGGCCTTTAAATGGTTTGAGTATCAGTATAGCTGTGGCATCATAAAATTAACTGGGCAGTGTTTTTTCTGTTTCTATTTTGTGGAATAATTTGAAGAGTATTGACATTAACACTCCTTTGAAAGAATTCTGTGATGACCCTGAGGTTTCTGTTTGTTTTCTTTTGCTTGGAAGATTTTTAATGACTGCTTCTATTTCATTAGCTGTTATGATCTGTTTAAATTGCTTATCTGTTCTTGATTTAACACTGGCAAGTGGTATTTATTGAGAAAATTACACATTTCTTTTAGATTTTTCAATTTGGTGAGGTGTGAATTTTTAAAGTATGCCCTTAGGATTCTCTGGATTTCTTTGGTGTCTCTTGCTATTGTTCCCTTTTTCATTTCTAATTTTGTTACTTTGAATATTCTTCCTCTGCTTTTTTAGGTAATGTGGGTAAGGGTTTGTCAGTGTTACTGAGTTCCTTAAAGAACCAACTCTTTGTTTCATTGATTCTTTATTCTTTGTGGTTTTGTTTGGTTTTCTATTTCTGTTGTATTAATTTCAGATCTGAGTTTTATTTTTAATTCCATTCTACTTCCTTTGGTTGTGATTTCTTCTTTTTATTCAAGAGCATTCAGGTAAGTTATTAACATGAGATCTTGCTAATTGTTTTAGGTAGGTATTTATTGTTATGGACTTGGCTCTTAGAGCAGCCTTTATTGTGTCTCATAAGCTTGGGTGTGTTGTGTATTCATTTTCATTCAACTCTTAAAAGCCTTTAATTTCTTTTGTGACTCATTTTTTCAGGAGTGAGTAGTTCCATGAGTTAGTCAACTTTCTCTTGTTTCTGTTGCTGGTATCTGGTTTTAATCTGGGGTGGTCAGGTAGGACACAGAATGTTAGTTCAATTTTCTTGTATCTGTAAAGACTTACTTTGTATGTTGCCAATTTTGGAGAAAGTTCCAGGAAGTGCTCAGAAGAAGGTATATTCTTTTGTGTTTGGCTAAAATGTTCTATAAGTATATGTTTGATATTTATAAATCCATTTGACTTATAACATTAGTTAGCTCCAGCATTTATTTGTTTGGTTTTGTCTGGATGATCTGTCTATTGGAGAGAGTGGGATATTGAAGTCTCCCATTACCAGTGTGTGTGAGGGGCAATATCTGCTTTAAGCTGTAGTGGTGTTTCTTTTTTGAACTTGGGTGCCCTTGTGTTTGGTGCATAGACGTTAAGAATTGTAATGTCTTCTCAGTGGAGTTTTCCTTTGATGAGTATGTGGTGTCCATCTCTATCTCTTCTGATTAGTTTTGTTCTGAAGTCTATTTTTCCATCTATGTTACTTGGTCATTTTCTTTTGCAGCTTTTAATATTCTTTCTTTGTTCTGTGTGTTTTGTTTTATGTTTTGACTATTATGTGTCGAGGGGACTTTCTCTTCTGTTCAAGCCTATTTGGTGTTATGTATGCTTCTTGTACCTTGATAGGCATCTCCTTTTTTTATGTTTGGGAAATTTTCTTCTAGGATTTTGTTGAAAATATTTTCTGTTCCTTTGATATGAGTTTTTTCCTCCTTCATCTGTTCTTATTATTCTTAGATTTTGTCTTCTCATAGTGTCCCAGATTTTCTAGATGTGTCAGGAGGTTTTTTGTTTTGTTTTGTTTTGAGATTTAACATTTTCTTTGACCAAAGTATCCATTTCTTCTATTGTGTCTTCAATGCCTGTGGTTCTCTCTTCCATCTCTTATATCATTTTAGTGAGGAATGTCTCTGAGGTTCCTGTATGGCTTCTTAAAATTTTCATTTCAAGATTTCCTCCAGTTTTGGTTTTCGTTATTCATTCTATTTCTGCTTTCCAACAGATCTTGGACTGTTTTTATTCATTTCCTTCCCCTGTTTGTTTGTGTTTTCATAGATTTCTTTAAGGGAGTCATTCAATTCCTTTCTAAGGACCTCTATCATATTCATGTCTATTTTAAGGTCTTTTTCTTGTGCATCAGCTATACTGAAGTCCTCAGAGATTACTGTGGCAGGGTTGCTGAGCTGAACAGGAGACATATAGTCCTGACTGTTATTGATTGTGTTTTTATTACTGATATCTAGGCATCTGGGGCTGGGAGTATTGTAACTCTGGGTACTGATATCTGGTCTTGTCTTGCTTTGGACAGATATTTTGTTCGTTGGTTTCTGTTGCTCTTTATGTTTCTTAGGAGAGTGTGGTGGCTTTGTGTTACCTGGTAGGTAATTTGTCTGGGATCCCGAAAGGTGTGGCCACTGGAGGTTCTGGGTAAAATGTGTTTCTAGGTATTGGGAGCTGACATTTAGGAATGGAGATGGATAAGGTGGGAGGAGTTGGGGGTCTACAGGAAGGACAAAAGCAGAATGCCCCATCAGGATCTGCTTAGGGGATGAGATTGGAGGGTTGGACATGCAAAAGAGGAGAGAGAGTGAATATCTGAAATCCCCCAACCTGTTTTAGTGGCTTCCTTGCTTCTCTGGCAGGCTTGCCTTGCAAGTTCCCAGAGAAAACCTGCTGGAGTTGGGACCTGGGATAATGGGATGCATGAGAAGGAAGGTTGGAGAAGAAGATCTTTGTGATGCACTGGGGATGAAGATAGAAAGGAGGGGGCACAGCAGCCGGTCTGCTTCAGAGATGGGGGTGACACCAAGGGATCTGATTTGGAGGTGGGTTGGAGGGGTTACGATTGCAATTAGATTATCTGCTTCCTTGGCTGTGGTCTGTTGATACCAATTCTTAAGCACAGCACAAGGTTTTTACAACCTGGCCTCTTCCTGTTCTTAGGATCTTGACTTTAATGTCTCCTTTCTGCTGTCTCTAGGCTACAAAATACAGTTCTTCCTTCTATGATACTTAGATTACAAATTGTTTTTTTTTTTGCCTCAGAACATGTACACATTAACATTTTCTACTTGAACTATTCTTCTCTTCCCTCTTTGCATGGCCAATGGCCAGTGGCCAGTTGTTTGTTTTCCAGATAAAGTTGATAGTTACTTCCTTGTAGGATGTTTCCTCAAAACAATAATGCATCTTGGGAAGTCTGTTGATGCCTCTTCTACTTCACCAGTCTGCACAACACCATCTGGTATTAGGAAAGGTAGCCAGCTTGGTTCAAGTTGCATTTCTCTATAACTTGCATCTTCCTCATTGGAATCTTAACAACTACTTCTAACAAAGAGGAATGGCAAATATCTGCATTGATTGGCAGGTTGTGGAGGCTCCCATGATGGATGATTTAGAAGGATGTATTCCGTGTTAGGCATAGGGATTTTTCTTTAAAAGCCTATGAATTAGGAACAGCATTATTCAGACAACTCTGATGTATCCACTGGAGCAATAATAGCAGGGACGTTATGTGCACAACCAATTACTCTCTGGTTGAATTAGAGAGAATTATCTGTGGGAGGGCATTCATATTTTGAATTGTAAAACAGTTTAAAAAACAGCTTAAAAAAACAAAACCAAAAACATGTCTAAAGAGAGGGCTTGCACCCTGGGGTGTGGGCACACACTATTGTTATCAGCTAAATTGGCACTGCATTAAATTGCCTTCTAGGTATCTATGTTTATAGGCATAGAAATGTTACTCTCTTCCTTACTTAGAGAGCCTCTCCTTGTAAAGGGTTGATAGTGGCTGCAAAAATGCATTGTGAGGACCTGACCTTGCAGACTGAGTTTTAAAGAAGAGGCTTCATCTTAAGCCATGTAGTAACCAGCGGCCGACCTCAGTTCCAGGAATGTGCTGCGATAGCAGAATTTAAATGGCTACCCTAGAAACAGCCAACAAGAAGCCAAGGAGCAGGGCCATAAAATTTAACGAGGTCCAGATAATTTCTTCAGACATCCTCGTCCTCACAGATGCCTTGACAGCAATTTATGGTCCTTTGTTAACAGTTCACACCCCAAAACTGACGAATGGTTTCAAAAAAATCTTCTTACTCTGTACCCCTTTCAACCAATCCGAAGACCCAAAAACGTTTATCCACCTTACTTGCGGCCATTCCCCTTGACAAGCTATCCTTCATACGGGCTGTGGCCACATTCTCTCCTTACCCACAGCATTGGTGTGTTGGAAGAGCGTGGTCCAGGCTTGAGTTTGTTAAGCAAAGACTCTCATGTATTTTGCATCAGAAATCGGCTCCATGGATTTATTTGAGGTTCAGTGATACAGGCATAACACATAGCTGTTCAAAATCTAAAAAGGGATGGTTGAATACTCAGTCATAAACAAGACATTCCTACTATACTTTCTAAGGTACCGTGGTGGGGTAGAATTGTCTGTATTCTGTCAATCATGATTTAAATAAATGCTGATTGGCCATTAGCCAGGATGTATAGGTGGGACAACCAGACAGGAAGTAGAGGTAGAGCAAGGAGAATTCTGGGAAGCAGGAAGCTCTCGTGGCATTCCTGCCTGGACCACTGAAGAAGCAGGATGTGACCTGCCCCACTGAAAAAGGTACTGAGCCATGTGGCTAACATAGATAGGGATAATGGGTTAATATAAGCTACAAGAGCTAATAAGAAGCCTGAGCTAATGAGCTAATCAGTGGGACCTGGTGGGAGGCCAGAAACCCCAACAAGCAGGCCCTTCATACTATAGTACAGAGAACATTGTGGAAGAAGAGAGGGCCTAAAAATGTAAGAGCCAAAAGACAGGAAAAAGGGCCATGAGACACTGTCTTCTGAGTAAGACCCAGAAATTGCAATCTTGATTTTACCACTGCAGCCACCTGCACTGGGCCTGTATGAGACGAGGCCTCCAAACAGTTGATCCTATATTAGAGAGGGCTTCAGTTGAACTACCACTCCCTGTTGAACTCTTAGCTACTGATGGATTCTGGGGGAAAGATAGCCATTGTCTTTAGTTATATTCCCATTGATGGGCTCTCTAGGTTCTCAATGATAGTGCCAAACACATGGTCACATAAAGGCCCTGCTTAAGCTCAGCAGGTCCCCAAACAAAAATATATAAACGTGGGAAAGTGTTAACTCTCCTTAGCCTCCTTATTCCCCAGGGAAAAGTGAGTGCGCTATCTGCCTGCTCTGCAGCCCTATGACAAGGACAAGCAGACGCGATAGGGAGTCAAGTCAAAGCAGGAACTGTTTATTACTGTGAGCATCAGTTTTTATAGGTTAAGTGACATCGTGTGATGTGGGGGTAGCTCCAGCCAATGAGAGACAGCCAAGCCCTCCCTCTGGCTGGAGGAGTGTCTACCTAGCTTTTGCTGTCTCATCCTCACTAGGTTCCCTTAAACTTGAGCCAGGATTTTTCTGTCCTACAGGCTTTGAGGTATAGGCCCTGAGATCATTTTGGCCCAAGAGGAAAGGGACTTGTGGGAAGGAGAGGGAGCTGGCAGGGGTGGCAAAGAGAAAAGATGAGGGTGAGTGGAGAGTAATCTGAATGCATTATATAGGAGTGTAAAATTGCCAAAGAATAAATTTAATTAACCTGTTAATGAATATTCATAACACCATGGTCTTTTTGTATCCCTTTATAGTATTCTCCTTTCTTGTGAGGTCATAGAAAATAAAAGCCCTTGATTAGCCTTTGGAAAGAATGACTTACACAGTTGTTTGCTTGTAACTCTTCTTCAGCAGAAAATACATTGGGTATTACTATGCTGCTCATTGCCTTAGGTATTTAGGGAATAATATGAATAAATTCCCGTGGTTATCTGTGTACGAGCTACATAGCTTTATAGCTCAGTACCAACAAAATACAGTCACACATTGTGTGTTGGTCATATATATGTGTGTCTGAGTTTGTGGATATGTGTATTTAGGTATGCAGAGGGTAGGAGTAGGGTGGGTTTCAGTGAGTATTTCGTCACCCCTGTATCATGTTCTTATGTGAGGCATCAGAGATAGAGAGATGTGATATTCATTTAGAGGGAATTGTGGATGTTGGCCAATTTAGAGATAGTAGAAATCTCAAGGGAAAATACCTTAAAGTATGTTTAATATGCTAGAAACTAGGTAAGTGACTCCAAGAAAGTAATTTTTGCAGCACATATTTAAAAACAAAGATCAGATTATACAGATGGGGAATGACTGACAGGCAGAAACCACAGGTCTCAAGTTGCTGAAACTACACTCAGTGGCTCCCTGAGAGTCCAGGATAGAATCCTGTCACTTGACATTTCCACAGAATGTGTTAAGAGACAAATACCTTCAGGTCAGTCAGTCAAGGTGCTTGCTTCCGAGCCCGATACCTCGAGTTTGAGCCTAAGGGTAACACATCGAAGCAGGGAACCATCTTTGCAAGCTGTCCTCTATCTTCCACATATGCGCTGTGGCACAGGAGCCCCTCCCCCACAATGAAGAGAAAATGAAACAATGTACTAAAATTAAATCAAAGGAAAAGAAAGCTACTATGTACTCAGGACACATAATTGTCATTTCTATAATTATCTCTTCTAGACTCCTTCACCTTCAACTTGCAGAGGACATGCTGATCGGTGTGGAGGTGAATATTGGATTCTGCGTGCTTCTATTTATAGTTTCTGGACAAACTAGCTGTTTCAGACACTGGGCCACTCCTGCTCCCATCAACATGGTGCTGTTTTGTAATTTTATATGGGTTCTCTATCTTGGACCCTTTCTAATAGCAAAGACATTCTTTACTTCTGTGTAAAACATAGTTTGCCTTTCTCAAAAAAAATGTGTGTAATACTGAAACTACTAGAAGAATGGCAAAGTTAGTTGATGGTGTCATAATAACAAAGGTAATGACAGATAGAAAGACATGAAGGGTTTCAAAATCTGTGGCCTTACCTGGATTGCACTCTCTAAAGTTGACATTTTGTACTTAGAAAAGAGCTCAGACAGGATTATGGGGGGTGAAGTAGATCCTAGAAGCAGCTGTGACTAGCCCCTCTCTGCTTATTCAGCAGTCCAACATTCTCTGTATCATCGTCCCCTGGCCTTTAGTCTTCAGTGTTGCAACTGAGAACTCATAGTTACAGCAGGCCAGCTGCGTCAGACCAAGCTCAAATGGCATGAAAAGATGACGACATAAGACAATTGATGAGTTGAAGATAATACCGGAATCAAAGACTAGTATATTAATAAAATGCCATTAAACTTAAAAAAAAATCAGATGAGCCTATCTCAGTGTGGTGCTGGTGATTCATATTCTATCCTCACCGGTAGGTAGAGATTAGTCTCTCATAGGAGAACACGTCCCAGGCTTGGGAGAGTTAATTGCATTTAGCTGTTTTAGACCGAGGTGAACGCACATGGAATGTTAAGCTGTTCATGGCTGTCTTTTGCTGAAACTGCAAGGCAATGATCTTATTCCCACATTCATTTAAATTTTAATTGCATTTTTGAAGAAGCTCAGAAGTTTCCAAGATTTTTTGAAGAAGTCAAGATCCACAGATATTAAAATCTAGGTCATTATACTAACTCACGAATTCCACCTGTAGAATGGCTCACCAAGAGTTTATAAGAAATGATTTAAATAACTCTCCCCTATGGTTTAACAAGCCAATAAAAATATTTAAGAGAATTATGTGAGGCAAGGGCAGGGGATAATCCAGCTCCTCCCATTCTGTGGATTTTTTATTGTGTGTACTGGGATGCAGGTGGTTTAAAAAGCATGTTTCATCAATAACTTCTAGAGATGTTGGTGCAAAATGGAGACTCTACTGGACTCATTTCTTTATATTACCACGCAGAGGGCTGCCACCTCCAGCTTTATGTCAAGGCAGCCCAGTCTGTTGATTGCTCCCTCCTTCTCTTCTTTTCTTCTTCAGAATTATCTAAGAAATAAGAAAATAATAAAAAAATAAAGCAAATTGATTGGTGTTTTAGATGTATATTATACTCAATTTGACATGGCATATTATTTTAATCAATTTCTTACTCTTATTTAATATTATCTGAGTGGCAAATCAAAAGGGGGTGTCAGTTTTCCTCAATTTGTTGGGGGACTCCATTTTTCAATTTGTTATTTCAGCTTTTCAGAGAGAATTTCAATCAATAGAGACACAAATGCTTTTCTATCTACCTGTCTGTCTATCTATCTATCTATCTACCTATCTACCTATATCTATATCATCTATCTACCTATTTCTCCACCTATCTATCTCTAGTTCCCATTCACCCTCTTTCTTTCCATGTCTGTGTATTAAATTTAAAGTTTATAGGACAAATAGTAAGCATTAGCTAATGCTAATTTTGGTGGCTATGTTGCTTAATCAAGAAATAGCATGAGAGTCAGTGGTGCAGTTCATGCAGTGAAACAGAAATATTGTCAGTTCATCTGTAGTGCTGAGAAACTAGGCATCTCTCTGAACTTCCAGATGGAAAACTTCACAGGTCTGCAAGATAATAAGAAATTACTAAATCCTTTCTCCCTGTATTAAAATAATGAATAGCAGAGGATAAGGTAACAGAATCTAAGACAGGATACATCAAAATATTTACAAAAGCTTAGTAATGTTTAAGACCAAACCAAGAAAAAGAGACAATGAACCAGTGAACACACACACACACACACACACGCGCGCACATGCACACGTACGTTTGAGCATGCACGTTCGAGTATGCAAGTTCTTTTTCCTCCCCTGAGCTAGGGTCTCACTATGCTGTTGTAGCTGGCTTGGAACTCTCCATGTAGACCAAGTTGACCTTGAACTTACAGAGCTTCACCTGCCTTTGCCTCTCTCATGCCGGGAATAAAGATATGTGTACCCATACCAGGGTAGAAATATATTTAAAGAGCTTTAGAAAGAAACCCTTTGTGATTTACATTAGTGATTTAATAAAAGATAAATTGATAAGTCCATGCTGAGTGGTGGCTATGTGGTTAAGCAGGATCAGCCCTGTGAGTAGCCTGTACACTGAAGAGGAAAGATAGCCCTTAGTTTCAGTTTTAAAGTTGTGACGAATGGGTAACTCAATTTCAAATCCTTTCTTATATATATGTGTGTGTGTTTATGTATGTATGTATACACGTATATGTACATATGTGTATATATGATGTATATGTATGTGTGTATGTGCGTTTGTATATGATGTATGTGTTTTAAGAAGTTTATAGTAGTAGTTCCATATTGTATTTTTCTCTTAAAATTTTTGAAATTTATTGTTTTTATTTTATGTTTCTGAATGTTTTGCCTGCATGTATACTGGTGTACCACGTGTATCTGATGCCCAGAGCAGACATAGAGGGCATCTGAGCCTCTGGAACTGGAGTTACAGATGGTTGTGAGCTGCCATGTGGGTGCTGGAAATTGAACTGAGCCCTCTGGAAGAGCAGTCAGTGCTCTGAACTGCTGAGCCGTCTCTCCAGTTTCACCATATGGCATTTTCAAAAGGCCTTCGGTGTTGGTTATCACTCTGTCTGTTTCATTCTCTACCCTGTCCTCCCAGCTGTAGCATAAATAATAAAAACCCAGAGACAGATATTGGAGTTCAGCCTAAAGATCAGAAAAGCAAAGCAGCCAGCCACTAGCTCTTCCCTCTATCTCAGACCGAAATGACAATTCTGTTTCCACTAATCCTCAGAAGGAGACCAAACTGAGACCTGTCTCCTCCCATTTTATATTCCTCTCTAGTGCTGGGATTAAAGGTGTGTGTCCTTACTGCCCAGCTTCTCGGGCGAGCTAATGTGGCTGCTGGGATTAAAGGTGTGTGTCACCGCTGCCTGGTCTGGATGACTGACCAGTGTGACTGTTTTTGTCTCTGATCTTCAGGCACGCTTTATTTATTAAAATACAAATGAAATATCACTATACCCTGCCCACCCCATCTAATCCTTCTCAGTTCATTCTTCTGTTTCCCTCCTTTATATCTCTGTATTCCCTGTGCCCTCCTTTGAAAGCATCTCCCCCTCCCCCCATGGCCTCTCACCATTCTCCTGACTTCCAGGAGTATTCCAAATGCAGCACACATACGTGCTGATTCATAGCTACCATCCATATATGCAACATACAATGTTTATCTTTTGGGGTCTAAGTCTCCAGTTCCATTCATCTACCTGAGAACTTTTTAAGTTGTTTTTAATCAGCTGAGTACCTACATTGTGTAAATGTGCCTCATTTTCACCTCCATCCCATCAGTGGATAGACACCTAGGTTTCTCCATTTCCTGGCTATCGTGAGTAGAGCAGCAGTGAACATGAGAAATCAGGCATCTCTACAGTGTGGATCCAGAAGCATAGGCATCAATGCCAGTAATTGACAAATGGGATGACATGGAACTCAAAAGCTCCTGTAAAGCAAAGGACATCATCATTTGAGTGAAGACGTAACCTACAGAATGGGAACAAAGTGTTTGTTCACCAGCTCCATGTCTGACAGAGGCTTTTGTGTCTGGAATATGAAAAGAAAACTAAACATCAAGAAAATAAACAACCCAATTTAAAAAAGAAAAACTGGGGCACAACACTAAACAGAGAGTTCTCACAAGATGAAAGACAAATGCCTGAGAAACAAGATTTTAAATGTTCAACCTCTTTAGCCACCAGGGAAATACGACTTCAAATTGCTTTGAGATTTCATCTTGCCCCAATCAGAGTGGCTATGATCAAACAAAACAAAATAAAACAAGGGCCGCAATTGCTGGTGTGGCTGTGGGGAAAAGGGAGCACAGCCCCTTCCTTGCTGGGGGGGTGTGCAAACTGGTACAGCTACTATAGAAATCCGTGTGGTGCTTCCTTAAAAAGCTGGAGATAGATCTACCATAGGAACCAGCTATTCCCCGTTGGGCACATACACCAAGGACTCTACATCTTACTACAGGTAATTGTCCTGAGGGCTTTACCAGGGTCTGGCTTCTCGGGGAGAACGGAAGTGTTAAACTTGAGTGACCTCCAAGTCATCACATAGAGAAGGGAAGTACCAATTGCATCCCCTCTCATCACTCTGTTCCCCCCAAGGGGGACGATTGGAAACTGAGGCTCACCGATGATGTTTACAGTCTAAGGGAATAGTCTCACATGAAGACTGTGACCTTCCAGGGCCTGTATTGCTCCTCACCATCTCCCGCTATGACTCATTCTGCGTCACTAAAGGCCTAAAGGTCATTTACCACAGTCCAAATGCCTCTCATCCCTTCTCCTCGGGCCTTGTTATTTCATGACTGAAGGTCAGTTTAGCCAGTGTTCCTCATACTCAGCCAGTTGTGTCTACTGAAAATTAAAACAACACAGCACAAAACAAAACCCAGTGCGAAGCACAGAAGAAAGAGCACAGCAGATATACAGGATGTAGGAATGCTCCTAGTAACTTTAGTTAAGGAGATTAGTTATGCTAACAGCTTTATAGAACAAAATGGACACACAAAAGGACAACAGGGAATGTAATCAGAGAAATGGGCATTTTGAAATAGTATAAAAAGATACCAGAAAAAAAGGCCCTGGGTGTAAAATAAAAGCATTTAGTGTGCTTATTGGTGGACTGTGTAGGGCTGCAGACTTCATGAGTTGAGGACGATAAAAACTTCCAAAATTAAAAGAAAAAGACAAAAAATAAGAGAATGGTACACTCCTACCTGAGAAACCCAAGCTCAAAAATCTTAAACACATCTCATTCTCTCTCCCCTTTAACACAAATTCTTATATCTGTGTTAAAAGATTTTTCTTAAGACAGCCAAACTTCACTCCATAAAAATGGAACAAATGGCCTGGGTGTGTGAAAAAGCTAAGAAAAGTGAAATATATGCATACAGTGAGAATACTATACAGGGATTCGAGAGAAATACAGTGAAATAGAATACTATACAGGGATTCGAGAGAAATACAGAAGACATCTGAAACAATACAAGGCTGGAAAATTCTCTCATCTTAAAAAAATATGAAGCAAGAAACAAACGCAAATTGCTAAGCAAAATGTGGCAATCTGACATGTGCCTAGAAAATACAAAGCTAGAGAGATGCTAAAATGATCTGTGTCAAGAATAATAGCTCAGCTGACTACAGAGGGCTGTCAGGGCTACGGAGTTACCATTCATGCGTGGCATTTGCATCTCTGTAAAGGCATAGAATGCACAGGAACAAGACTGGACCTTAATGTTACCTGGGCTCTCAGGGTGCACACTGGAGGTTAAGGTCATGCCATAGCCTCCTTCACTGTGACAAGTACACACTCCATTGGGAGTGCAATCTCTATATTTTCTGCACATTTTTCTTCTGAACACTTAACTGGTCATATATTTCCCTTTAAATTCCCTGGGGGTAAAAATTAAACTCTTCATATAGCCAGAATAAAACAGTGATCTGGCAGCATTTCCTGTGTCTTCTCAGACAAGAAAGAAAGCCTTTTATAATTAGCAGCCCTGAATTTGTATTGATGGAGCTGCCCAGACTCCAACGTGGTGAGTGTTCTTGGATTCACGCAGAACTAGACATCGTATCTGCCATGGCAACCTTGACTTGCTGAAATGTGGGACCTCATCCAAGTGAGTCATGCTTCTGGTGACCACAATATGATTCTCTTCCCTGATCTCTGCAGCAATTGACTTGTGTATGAGGAAAAGAGGGCCTGTTTCACGAGCGTGTGGGTTGTAAACAGAACAAAGAGGTTATCTGCAATCCTCACTAAAAATAAATTGTAGTTAGCAACAGCATTCTCAGGAAGGCTTCTCTCCAGAGAGGCTTCAGATAAAAAATTGGTTAGTGATTTCTCTAAAGATGAATTCAAGCATAATAAAAATTAATGCCTTTCCTGATATCTTTGCATATTTCAAGATTTTTTCCATGAAGCCCATTGACTGTAGACTTACTGTACGCCCTCATGCAATAATATGATTGTAACATTTCCTAAGATCTTGTTACAGAATATTAAGTGCCCCTCAAGGAATTAAATCCACTTTCCAGCCAGGAACTAGTGGTAACCCTGTGAGCACTCTCAGCCCAAAGTTATAGCTCTACACATGAAACAGGGATTTGATATTTAGTTCTGCTTAGTGAATACAGAACACAATGTAAAAGAAAACACTACCATGTTAAATTAACATTTGGCAATAACTCCATGATGTAATATTGGGGTGTTTCCTTTGTCTATATAACTGAGAAGTCTTTTTCTTTTCATAGTTGGTATAAAAGATGTGTAGAATTTTTAAAAGAGAGAAGCATTACTAAAATGATTTCTCTAACAGATCAGTGGGCCCCAGGACACAGAGTACATATGTGATTTCATGCACAAAGGCTGTAGAAGGCGGTTTGGAGGTTGATTCCTGATTCTGGGCATGCTTCTTTATACATATCTGTGCTTGTGTGTGTGTGTGTGTGTGTGTGTGTGTATGTTGGTGGCCCATATGATACTCTACCTCACAGTGAAAATATGCACACCCACTCGGTGCATGGAGCATGCGGACTGATATTTTGCTTCTCAGCAAATCTTAACGGTTTTTCAGGATTCCTCTATTTTCTCAAAAAAACCTTAAAAATGGACGTGTGTTTGCACTTACCTGTATTGCTGTCTGCTTAATTAGAAATTAAAACTCAGAAAAATTAAAGTATATGCACTTATTAATTTAACTTAACATAACATAACCACCGAATAGCAATACAGGTGACAATGTTCGTATGTCTGAATAAGACCTCCACTTTCCAAAGCAAAGAATAGATAGTAAGGGGAGCTGTTTTATGTTTTCACATCATCTTTTAAATGCATGATTTAGTAGGAAAAAGCTGCATTCCTATATCTCCTTCTAGTCCATCAATATATCGATTTGACTAAAGCTTATGAAGAATGGGGAGAAAATGGAGGAAAATTTTAATGGCTTTCCAGACGCTTGTCAATACTGTTCTTTGAAGCTACCCTAAGATGGGCTAAGTGGGCGTGCCCTGGAAGCTTCTCTTACCATCAAACTTTGATGCCTCCATGACATATACAGCCAATTGAAATTTGTTTGCAAACTCTTCTTGAGGCAGTTTTCCTGGCCTTGAACTTACAGTCGGACTCAAACTAGCATTGACTTTGAATCTGCCTGCTCCAACTACCCACATGCTGGGATTACAGATGTGTACCAGTCCCTCCCCCACCCCGTCTTAGCTTTGCAATTTGAATGCTTCATAACCCACAGTCTTGTGTTCGTCAACTGGAAGACAGTGTCACTTACTTCTGTAGATTTTTCCAGCAATAATGCTTTTTATTATGTAATACCAAATTCACCTTAGCCAGAGTAATCGCTGAATTCATCAAAAAAAAAGTTGCCTGGGAAGCTGTCAAGTTCGTGGCAGCAAATATGAGTATCTAAAATTTGTATTTTTTTAAGCTTTGAATTTTATTATCAGTAAAAAAAAAATAGCGTCGTCTGTTTCCCTTGAAGTGACACCTTATTTCATTCAGTTAAAAAACTCCACAAAAACCCACCTGTCAAGTCCCAGTGTCTGAAGTCTGAATAAGCCCGGCTTGTCTGTCAGTTCTTTCAAGTAAAGTTGTCTTGCATGGCAAATGTAGGTGGCTTATTTTGCAACTCAGATACCAAAGGCTTTTCTTCGGGTTGTACCCGCAGCGGGAGGATTTCCTGTACTTGCCATTTTGTTACACAATCATTTCCAATTTCAAATGGGAGTAAAATCTTGAACAAATCAGTGGCCAAATTCTTGAAACATTTTTTTAGGGGGGACTGAATCTGGCACAGTTTTAAATACAATAGGAATTAAAAATAATATGTGACAGCACACACAGGACTCATTGGGGAACTTGCTGTCATTGGCTTGACACACTGGGACATCAGCAGTTCTACACACCAGCATTCGTGCAGATGTCAACAGCAATGAAGGCAAATAGTTGTGACTCTAAAGGCCTCTTGGAGAAGTGTTAGGGTCTCTGGGTATCCGCGCTACCACACCCAAGGGTTGCCGCTTACCGGTGCATCCGCTGGAGGAGCTGTAATCAACAGACCAAGGGCTTCTTGCTCTTTTATCCCATCTCATACTTGTGTGAGGTGACAAAACTCAGAAGGGAAGGATGTGCAGTCAGACGCTGGGGACATAGTCAATGACTATCATTCTGACTCTTCTCTCTCATATCTACCTGCAACATGACAGGACAAAAGCCCGGAAGTCTTGAAACCCTTCTTCCCTGTGACCTGTCCACTTGGCTACCTTGGACATTCTTCATGCACACTCGTCTTTGGATGGTTAATTTTCAGGTAAAAAGGCTGCTTTCCTCTGAGGTCACAGTAAAAATTCTTCAATATGTCCAGCTGTTGAAATCTCTTGATTAGGGAAGTCAGAGAACACAAAAGCATTCCATGGAGAATATAGATTTACTCCTCACTGAGAGGAGTTGAAATAGCTTTTGACCATCTAACCTAACACACACAGTGTAACCTAGAAGAGGCTCCTCCTTAGATTTCCCAGAATCCCAGAGTTCTTTTCTTTGACTGTAAGGTATAAATCATAGTAGATCTTACTTTTATCATTTTAAATACCATTATTTTCTGGCAGTCATATATTAATCAATATTACCCATGTTTTCATTCCAGTACATACTGCCAATTTTTTAAAATTTTTGTTCATTTTTGTCTGTGTTTCCAAAAACGTGTGTGTGTGTGTGTGTGTGTGTGTGTGTGTGTGTGTGTGTGTATGTGTGACAAAGAGGTGGTGGGGGGTTTGCATGATGTATATGTGTGAGAGTTCACTAGAATTTCAGGGCAAGGCCTGCTATGCCAGCCCACAGGCCCAGGGCACACTCCTCTAGAATTCTGCCAGCATCAGAATCTTTGAATCCGTGTTCATTTGCTTGGCTCTCCTTTTTCTCTTCCAGTGACTTCGATGGAAAACTCAGAGGAGTGCTACCAAGTGCACTTCTTCCCACCCCTGCTGTTTAATAGGAAGTGCACCTCAACTTAGAAATTGCTCATGAGTCTGGATGTCACAGCCAGTCAGGACAGTATTCATTGACTCTGGCAGGGAGCAACTCAAGGCTTACTATAGAGCAATGGTAACCAACACAGTGCGCTAACTTAAACATAGAAGCTGTTGATAAAGTTAACCAGTTAACAATTTAGCAATCCCATTCTTCCAACTCTAGCCTCAACAGGTGTGGTTGTGTGCTGGCTGATTTTCAAGTTGACATATGCTAGAGTCATTTGAGCAGGAGGAACCTCAGTTGAGAAAATGCTCCACTAGACTGGCCTATGGAGAAGGCTATGAGATGTTTCCTTGATTGATCATTGGTTCGGGAGGGCCTATCTCACTGTGTAGGTGATGCCACCCCTGGGATGGTGGTCCTGGATAGTATAAGAAAGCAAACTGAGCAAGTCATAAGGAACGAGCCAGTACTCCTCCATGGTCTCTGCATCAGTTCCTGCCTGAAGTTCCTGGCCCGACTTCTCTGGAAGATGGACTATAAGCTATAAGATGAAACAAACTGTTTCCTCCCCAAGTTGCTTTTGATCATGGTGTTTTATCACAGCAATAGAGACCTAACTAAGGAGTGTGATTTGAATGAGGATATCTCCCATAGGCTCATGTGTTTGAACATGTGGTTCAAAGTTGATGGCAATGTTTGGGAAGGTGTAGGAGGTTGAACCCGTGAGAGGATGTGTGTCACTGGAGGTGAGATTTGAGGGTTTAGAAGTCCATGCCCTTTTCAGTTTCATCTCTGCTTCATGCTTTGCACTTACAGTCACGATGTGTGTTCTCAGCTTCCCGCTCCTGCCACTGCGCCTGCTGCCTCAACCCTGGCCTTATGGACTCTAGCCCTCCGGAAGTGTAAGCCAGAACAAACTCTTTCTTCTCAAACTAGCCTTGCTCGTGATACTCCATCACAGCGACAGAAAAGTCACTGGCGCAGCAGGGTTCAACATTCTCCTCCCACTCCTACTTCCACCTGTCTGTTCATTCATTCCGTTTATAAGGCGAGACACCAAGTATTATTTGTAACTTGGCAAGGCTTTGCTCCAGGGCCTCTGGCCTTAGATTATTCCCTTAGTCAGCTTCGTTTCAGCCACTTCAGCACCGTGCACGTTCACAGCCTTGCATAGCCTCCATGTTGCTGTTTGCAACATCAGTAACCCATGTGAGAGCAGAGGAGGGTGTGTTCTTGGCCAGTCGTTTCTCAGCATTAAATAGTATCAGGCACAGAAGGTGCCAGATACCTGTGTCAGCTGTTGACTGTGGACTAACTCGCTCGTGCTTGGCCTTGGTCTCTCTCTGACTGTCTCAACACTTTGCTCCCGTTTTGACTGGATGTCTCCTTGTTTCCTCTGGGTGTGTCAGTGCCCTTTGACTCTAACTGGGTAAGGCATTCTCTGCTTAATCAGTCTTTCCCCACGTCCAGAACAGAATAGTGACTGTACTCAGTATTTTTAGCCATACTAAATCGTTCTGAAATTATTTTAGGACCAAGGGCAGGAATGGTGGGGATTTACTTTACATCCCATAACATCTGCGTAAAAAGATATCTGATAGGTATGGAATAACATTAAATATGAAGTCATAGAAACAGTGTCTAAAAGTACTACTGTTAGGTACTATGTCTGGTAGTTTCAGAGGCTGCACCCACAGTGGCTTGAATTTGTGTAGATTTTGGCACCATCAGTCTGCATTTGAGTGTTGCCTTTCCCAGTGCCATTCTGATGCTGAAATTCCATTTTTGAATATTTAGAATAGGGTTGATAGGACATTTCTCAGTGGGATTATATGAGAGATAGACAGAATAAAATTTGATGAATATTGGGCACAGAGTATATTGGTCTATAATAGCTGTTTATAATTTTCCTATTTATAAATTTATAATCATTGGTAAAATAAATTAGGAGACCACATTTATATGTTACTGATATTAGGGTTCTCTATGTTAGATCCCTTGGTGTCTATTCTCCCACAAAACCACACATGCAGGAACTTCTGATTTTCACAGCTCTGGAGCAAATGACAATGCATGCCATTAGCAAATGAACATGTTGCAGCATGCTGAAGTAGAAAGGTCTGGAAACCTCTGCACAGAGTCTGTTTCCAGCTGACAGGCCACAAGAAACCCAATTCCAATGATGAGTTCCAAAAAAGAAGTTGAGGAGGATGGATCATTTTAATTGGCCTATGGTATCCATCATTTTATTTTATGATGATTATTGTCCCTATCATGTACTGTCCAAAGCAGAGTACTTCTCTTGTTGAAAGTGAATTTCTTTTCCTTCCTTCGTTCCTTCATTCCTTACTTCTTCTTTTCCTCTCTCCTTCATCCCTCCCTTCCTCCTTGTCTCTCTCTCTCTCCTTTCAAAAGAAGAATTGCAATCATATTACTTGGGATGGAGAATGAAGTAGAAGAACAGAACCCAATGGCCCCACTGTCATACTATACCAATGTATACAATAAATAAAATTGGAAATGTGCTGCCCTAAAATCTACTGCAACCTTGAAATCTATGGCAATCCACACATGCAAATAAGAATCATATCTGAAAATAATTTTGCATCTAGTATACACAAGAATGAATCCTAATTCCAGTGTTCAGAAGTGTATGACATTCTCTGTTTTCGAATTACTTAAAAATAGTATCTGGAGAAGCTGAATAAATTCTGCTCTTTTATCTCTCATGTGAAAACTACAAATTAAGAGATCATTGAATATTTAAAGTTAGACCAGAGTCTTGGAGTAAAATTTGAAGGTGGGAGAGAGGAAATGTAAGGAAACCTATTGTGATTGGGGGAAGCCAAACTTCCTGGGAGAGCAA
Organism: Ondatra zibethicus; assembly: GCA_004026605.1. NCBI lineage: Eukaryota > Metazoa > Chordata > Mammalia > Rodentia > Cricetidae > Ondatra > Ondatra zibethicus. The sequence goes on from PVIU01006033.1 coordinate 92,012, forward strand.
CTGAGTCACTTGGAGAGGGTGTTTGCTAACCTGTTGATCTGCCTGCAGGTTGTGTGGTTTGCTTGTGGTTGCCTGCTTTCATGGGCTCTCAGCTGTGCTGGTGGGGGCTTTGGTGATGAAGCTGTCTTTGAGTCATTTCTGCTCCTGTAAGTAGCCCCCCCAACCAATGTTCTTTCTATAAGTAGCCATAATAAAACTCAGTGGTTGACCATGTTGGTCATTGGTTGTGTGATGTGGGAGTCCCCTCTCTGTGCTGTCATTACCATTAATGAATAAAGAAACTGCCTTGGTCTGTTGATAGGGCAGAACTTAGGTAGGTGGGGAAGACAGAACTGAATGTTGGGAGAAAGAAGGGCAGAGCCAGAGAGACACCATGGAGCCAGACATGCTGAAACTTTGCTGGTAAGACACTGCCATGTGGTGATATACAGATTAATAGAAATGGGTTAAATTAATATAAGAGTTAGCCAATAAGAAGCTAAAGCTAATGGGCCAAGCAGTGATTTAATGAATATAGTTTCTGTGTGATTGTTTCAAGGCTAAGTAGCCGGGAGCAACCAAGCAGCCCCCTGAAACAGTTGTGTCTTTACTTTGGTCTGTCATCAGTTCCCTAACTGGAGTTGGTAAATGGCTGTTCATGTCTCCCCAGAAATAGTGTTACATAACAAATAAAATGTTGCATTTAGAGTTGAATGCTCCACAGTCTCTTATTCTTTGCATGTTGACCAATTGTGAGTTTTAATTGCCATCTCTGAAAAAAGAAACTTGTCTCTGAGGTTGAGAGATGTGCTAGCCCATGGGTATGAAGATAAGAATTAGGGGGCAGTTTATTACCATGCCTAGTACTAGTATACTAACACTATTAGGGTATCTCTTAAAGCTTATGACCTAGCCAACCACTGATTCTTGCTCAGTTAACAATACTCTGTATGAATTCTGTCTTATAGATCAGGCTTTAATCCCAACCATAAAGTGGTTGATTACTTCTAAAGCATCCATGGTGCTATTTCACCAGTGGGCATATCTCGCTAAGCCAGTCCACAGTATTCACTGACTGGTGGTATTACTGGTACATTTTCTCTCCTGGAAGTGTTTGCAGTCCTTTTCAATGCTATGAAAACTAGCCTGTAGAAATAATGCCTCCAGGTTGGTACCAGCTTTGAAATACCATTCGAGGACCCTGTTGGTAGTTTCAATAAAAATGGCCCCCATAGTCTAATAAGAAGTGGTGCTATTAGGTGGTGTGTCCTTGTTAGAGTAGGTGTGGTCTTGTTGAAAGAAGTGTATCATTGGGGGTGGGCCCATTCTCTCTTTCTCTTGCCTTTCAATCTGGATGTATAACTCTTGGCTCCTTATCCAGCACCCTGTTTGCTTCCCACCATGACGATCATAGACTAATCTCTCAACCTGTAAACCTGCCCCAGTGGAATGTTTTCCTTTATAAGAGTTGCTGTGGTCATAGTGTCTCTTCATAGCAACAGAAACCCTAACTAAGACAGACCCTCACTAGTCTCCCAACTTTCAGTGGCTACTCCAATTTAAACACACATATCAAATATTTAAAGCTAATATCCACATGTGAGAGAGACCATGTGACATTTGTCTTCCTGACTCTGAGTTACCTCATTCAGAATGATTATTTCTGCTTCTGTCCATGTACTTGTGAGTCTTAAAGGGAACATTAGTATTCAGAGATCATTTGGGCTGCCCTTCTGGTGCAGGAGTTTCCGTTCTCTATAGGTGGGCTTAATCAGGAGAAGACAGGTCCCTGTCTTGCTGTGAGTCATAGTTGATTGAATATTATATAAACTAACACACTCACAATACTTTTATATAAAAGACTTCAAAAGATATCCAGAAAAAGAATTTTGTGAATTTTCTTGTGGATTTAGTTTCAAGAGAAGTGATTGTCCACAATCAATTAGTTTACATGGAAATAATTCCTTGGTTGGAACATCCAGCTTGCCCCTGTCTGATCCTGAAAGCCTCTCTCTGTCTATCTCCAAACCCTGCCCCTCTCAGAGAATCACCAACCAAGAAAAGGCACCAAAAAGCCCAGCTCTGCATTCCTGGTGATTCTTGCAACATCCTCCCCGGTTGCTCCCAGCAGTTCAAGTCCCCCCCAAGCATTCCAACTTTTGTCCATACTTGGGCATAAACCCAGCTGGTGGTGGACACATCATCACCCCTCACCTGCAGGCTATACAATCTCCCTGCTTTAGTTCGGGTGTGTGGCTTTTCTACTTCTCCGGCTTGGATCTCTGGGATTGGAGAACCCACCTGGGAGTTGCTTTGCCCAAATAAACCTGTTGTTTTATTTTTTTTCAATTCAGTTTGATCTGACTTACCACATTGGTGGAGAAACCTATTATCAGGGTGCAGAAAACTTATTAATATTTTTTGCTTTTTCTCTTTGTATTTTCACTGAAGGATACAGGATATCACAATAAACATTGAAGATGTCACCACAAATTTTCTAACTAAAGTAGCTGTGTTTAGAATTTAACAGAACTATAGAAAGAAGGGGGACTGTTATTTGTAGTGAACTAAATGGTTAGCAGACTATGGCCTTTATACTGGCTCGTATTTTTTCCTTTGAATTACTTTTCCAGATCTAGTTGAATCAATTTGTTTTACTTAGTAACATAAATAGGGCATATTTGAAAAAGAAGAGGTTTTTCTTTTTTTAATGTGGTATTTTATATTTCTATTTATGTTTTAATCATTCTCAAGTTTTGGCTTGTGCTTGTCTTGCTGTTTGCATTACTGGATTTATTGATTGACAGATGCCGATAAATACACGGATATGCAATTTTTCTTAAAGAGCTTAAACATTCTTTTTATAATGTCTTTTAAAAATTTACTAACAACTATTGGTTTTTTTTATAGAGAGATTAAATGATTTCAGATAGGTAGTAGCCTTTCCCTAGTTGGAGCTTAGAAGAAATAAATGACTTTTCTAAAGGCAGTACTTTGATCTATTTAAATTTCAGCTAAGTACATAGGTGGTTAATGTTTTCTTCGTGTTCCTAATGCCATTGTGTGGTTATGTGTGCATGTGTGTGTGATTCTGTGTGTGTGTGCCTGTGTGCATGCATGTATGTATATGTGTGTTGATATATGGGCATATGTGTGTGCATGTGTGTTTATGTGTGTGTTTGTGTGTTCTCTTTCTCTTCTCTTTCAGTGCACTAGATTACAGCTGGATGTTCACTGCCAGCCCCAGAAAGGCTGACTGTTGTATTCCCACATGGCTCCCAAACCAGCCCTGCTGGTTTCAGCTCAGAGGGAAGAGGAGGAGGGCCCTCCTTGTCTCCTTGACAACCATGTGTCCTCTAGGGAAGTTGCTTGGAGTTCCACATCTTCGAAGAGCTCAGGAGAGGCCATTTTGGAGAAAATAAGACCTCATTTCCCTGCTTTTAAAGCAGTTTGCAAAATTATGTACACTTTTACATAATGCTATGTGTTTTGACATAATTCTATTATCCCAAATCCATGCATTTTTTCTCAGCAACAGGAAAGCTGTATTCTAGGGCTCTTTTTCTAGTATCTGGTGTGTATTTCCAAACCCCTCCCTGTTCTGTGCTAAGTTTAACTGTGTTTCTGGTTCTCTAATGTACTGCGTTGATTCAAATATTAATGACCCTTAGAAAGCCAAATACTCCCTCCATCCAGAAACATTGCTGTGATGTAACATGAATATTTAAAAGGAAAAAGTGCCCATATTTTCGGCTTAAACAAAATTTTGCATACAATTTGAAATTGCAGCATTAAAAACAAAGTCTGTTGCTGGGTGTTAACCAAGTAGTTGAGGGACTGAAACAGGGGGATCACTGGGAGTCTGCAGCCAGTGTAGACTATCTACTAAGTTCCATCTGGGTTAGCCTGGGCTACAGAGTCAGACCCTTTGTCAACAAACAAAACTAACAAGAAAAATAAAATCAGATAAAGGTGTGTTTTCTGTGGAGTCTGGTTAGTGCCTCTCACAAGCTGAGGGTCAGAAACCTCAGCATAAAGCTTCCTCCTCCCCGCTGGCTAGCTCTCATGGCGCCAGCAGGTACCATGAGGCTTTCTGGGAGAAATCACAGTCAGCGTTCTTCCGGTAGATCCTGTGTACAAAACCAAGGGCTTCACCAGATGAGCTGGCCTACTGGTACGAGGGAAGCAAGGCTGCTGGGGTAACCAACTTTCTGATTGGACGTGGGGCTTCATAGAGGTAAATTCACGTCTGGTACCACAAACCAGTCAAAACCTTGTAGATGAGGCGATCTTAGTCCCTAGTAGGGAAGCTACCGATGTTGATGTGCTAAAGGGACATGATGTACCTGTCTAATTGCCTTCTAAATATTTATGCCCACTTCACTAATAAAAATCATACAAACATCCAAATCTCCTAAACTTACCAAGTTAATTTGTTAGGAGGCTAATCAATGGATTTACATTTGCCACACATTCTGAATATTTTATATATACTCCCCCCCCAAGACAGGGTTTCTTTGTGTATCTTTGACTGTCCTGGGACTCACTCTATAGACCAGGCTGGCCTTGAACTCACAGAGATCTGACTGCCTCTACCTCCCGAGTGCTGGGATTAAAAGTGTGATTCACAATGCCCAGATTACATACTGGTTTTTTTTTTTTTTAGAGATAAATTCTGTTCTCAGAAAATAATTTTACCTGGTTATGGCAGATAATGAGAGTGGATTGACAAGACTGTCATCTTACTACTCAACATGCCTCTCATTCCCTACAGAGGTCTCTTCACTACTTCTGGGTAATTGTGGTTATCTGGACTTTTAGTTCTACGTTAGGGGCATTGTCTGACAGCTGCCTCACAATTTGCAGGAGAGAAAACTAGAAATTTTGTCTGAAGTCACCCCATATATTCCAAAGTATTTATTACCCATAAAATCCTAACTCACTTGCATTCAGACAAGAGAACATGGCGTGGTCTGTGTGAGGGCAGTTCTTGCAAAGTTTTTGACATTTGTAAGACATTTGACCTAACATACAACATTTAAAACCAAGACCTGTACATTTGCAAAGCTCACTATACTTTCGAAAATGTTGCTGTGTTCTTCAGGTGTCTAAAACATCAGGTGTTAATTGTGGTGTTCAAGAGCTACACATATTTTTAGAGTTTTTTTTTCTACTTGAGTTATTGATTATTCAAGAAAATATTCGATTGTATAATACACTTGTCTTCTTCTTCTTATGACTTACCAGATATTTTTCAGACTATCCTAGCTAGCTTTCGTTGTCAACTTGACAGTCTAGAGTCACTTTAGAGAAAAAGATTGATTGAGGACCTGCCTAGGCAAGATTAGTCTGTAGGCAAGTCTGTGGAATAGTATTTTGAATATTAACTGACTTAGGAGGGCTCAGTCCACTGTAGGAAGTACTCCTTCCTGCACAGGTAGCTGGGTTGATTAGAAAGTTAGCTAAACATGAACCCGTGACCGAGTCAGTGGGCAATGTTCCTCCGTGGTTTCTGCTTCCAGTTCCTGCTTGAGTTCCTATCCTGACTTCCCTCAATGACTGACTGTGGCCGATAAGGTCAAATAAACCCCTCCCTTCCCTAAGTTGATTTTGGCCAGTGTTTTCTCACAGCAATGAGATGAAAGAGATACTAAGGCTATGGGGCATTTCTATGATATACCTGACCATGTGGTCCTTTATGTCTTCCACATATTCTGTAGGAGGATTGTAAAAACATTTAGAACTTTGGACCATAAAAGCTGTTGAGTGTTCCACGTTTCAAGAGCTGTTCTTGTGGGAACTTGGAAGAAAGTAACGCTGAGGGAAATATGACCTATGGAAGCCTGGATTGTGAGATTTAAGAGGGAAGAAAAGACTGTACTGAGTCTGGTTGTGTGACACTTTATATTGAAAATACGTGTGTGTGCTGATGATCTCGGGCTGAAGAATCAGCTGCGATTAACCAGAGACCAGCACCACTGGCGTGAAACCCTTTGGGCTTCGCTGCTGGTAGAATGCTGGTCAAGCTGGGCCTGAAAAGCCATCTGTAGTCAGAGATCAGCACCATTGAACTGAAACCCATGCTTCAGCGGGATAGCAGAAAGTGTTTTCTTGGGATCTGCTTCTTAGAAGTTAAGGTCCAAGGAAGCCAAGGCTACACCTTAAGCTGGTAGCCAAACTTGTCAGTCTAAGAGTAATCCACCTGGTATTGGTTTTGGAAGCATGGAAGAGACAAGAGTGAGAGGGAAATGGAAAGCAGCTTATGTCTGGCGCCTTGTGACAGGTTTGAAATCCCTACAGAGAGGACATTAGAGGTTGTCATTGATGGTGAAGCCTCCATTGTATTAGAGAACCCAGAGTTCTGGGGCATCTAGAAAGGACAGTAGCCCATGTGAGTTCCAGCTCAAGCCTGGAAGACAAGCTATGAGTGCTATAGGTGGCAAAGCTGCAGTGGTGGGACTGCCCACACCTCTTGGAGCGCAGATAATTTCATGCATTTTAGTGTTTAATAGGTAACATTTAAAACTCTCTGGAGTCTTAAAATTATTTTTATTTTAATAATACAAATAAACCAGTTTAAATTTTGTTAGTATTTTCTGGTATTTTTCCATTATATTAATTATCTCATGGCTTTCCCAAATTACCCATGAGACAACTTAATGTAAGGAAGGCAGGATTTGTCTCATGGTTTCAGATGCTTCCTTTGTTAGGTTACAGTGCCCAGGATCTAACAGTCTAACAGGAAAGCCAGTCCTCCTCTCAGGCATTAGCAATCCCTTAGGCATTTTAGCTCAGTTAAAATGAACCACCACAGCAGACCCTCCAAAGCAATCTAGGTCTCCAGAACAAGTCAGACTTCAGAGGTCACTCACCTTTTCCCCTCAGCGGGGGAGAATTTCTCTGGCTTGATTGTGAGTCCGTCCGTGCATTTCCACAGACTACTTAAAACCTTTTCATCTCTCTCTCCGTAGATAGTTGATGACCCGAAGGCTTTAGGGTAGTTGTCTCATCACATGATAAAAATATATATGTTTACTATGCTAAATCCTGACATTATCCATGCATGACTAATGTTCCTGTAGATTATTAAAAGCTACATGATTAGGTGTTGAAATAAAACCTCAGCTGTATTTTATTCATATAGATACTTTTAATTGAAGACAACTTAAACACTTTTTTCACTGATAGAATTATTTTTTTAAAAAAATTTGCTACCTAATATTTTTATTTGCAATATATTTTTTAAAAATTTCTTTTATTGTTTCCATTGAGCTGTATATTTTTCTCTGCTTTTTCCTTCCTCCCCCTCCCCTTTTGCCCTCTCTCATAATCCCCATGCTCCCAATTTACTCAGGAGTCTTGTCTTTTTGATAGAATTACTTTAATGTAGTCCTTTGGTGCCATAACTCCTATTAGGGAATAACTATTATCTCTAATCCATAATTACAAAGTACATAGTATTTTCCTTTCTTCCTTTCTTTTCTTTTTTTTTGATTTTCATCCAATTATAAATATTGATTGTGTAAATGTAGATGATAATTAAAGAGTTGTTTTCAATAAATATTTAAGAGCTATTATTTTGATATTTATTATTTGTAAATTTATACAATTAATTATTACATTTTGATTTATATTATTTATTCTATAAATTTTATATTTATATTCTGAATTTATAATTATTCCTAGTACTTCTGTATCTAAATACTGACAGCACTATACTTTGCTAATCATAATTTATGAAGGAAATAGAGGTGAGAAAATTAATTCCATATCTAGTGTATACGATGATCTATTAAAAGAGTTGAACGAACAAGGAAGCAATGATAACACATTACCACAAATGCCAGCTCATACGCACGTTAGGACCACTGAGGAAAGGCCGCACTCCACTAACCAAAGCCTGACTTTTACCGAAGAAAGATGACATTTGAGATGGTTTTAGAAAGGTGGTAATAATTTGTGCAGAAAAAAATGAAAAAGAGAAATGGGGAGAGGGAAGGACATTCAGGTGAAAGAGATAGCAAACACATACAAAGGGGTGTCACAGCATTGGGCTGTTGGAGAATACACAGTCTGAGGAATGGGGGGGCATGGAGAAGTAGCTGATAGATGGTGGATCACCTGTAGAGGACATTATACAGCTTATCTCTTGCTTCATGACAAGGAGAATTGATTTACTTGGTGATTTGGTACTGTTTTGTTTGGAGGGTTTTAGATATGTCCTTCAGCGGGTCACCAAAATTATGGAGGACAGAAAAGGTTCTGGAGAGGAGAGAAGAGAAATCACTGCTGGCAGAAGGACTACAGGAAACATGTTTGGATGCATCAAAAATATTAATCACCTCATCTACAGCAGAATACTCCTATGGGTGTTTATACGAGACTGATACACACCTTTAATTCCTTTAAAATAAAAACTGTAGTTGAAAATATGCACTAACTCAATGTCCTGGAGTGGTGTGTTCAGTGTTATTAATGACATGCAAGTCTGTTCCTCTGAGACAATTTTACAAAAGACTAGAGTTTTGCTGGCTTTAATAGATTGTATTACATACAAGATGCTAACTGATAGAATTCTGTACCACAGAGAAGAAATAGTAGCCCTTCCTTCACTTATTTAGAGCATCCTTCACCTCTGCAACAAGAAATCTTTGATACTAAGAAGACCTTTTCTTAATGTCAGGTTGAATGTTGTATTTCTGTCCATTAAATGTTTTCAGTAATTTGCTTTTAAAGACAGACTGACAACATATATTTTTCTAGGTAAATGTTATCTATTTAAAGAAAACAATTCACTTAGAATGTGCAGTTTAATTTTGAACATAAACTTGAAAGCATGATTATGACAGGAAAATAGAGCCTGGAAACAGAAATATATAAAAAAAACAATAATAACAACAATAATAAGCTAACTTGCAGAGAAAGGCTGGAAGTTCATCCTTACCTGGGCTTCATGTAATGAACAGAATAGGCTTGAGAAAGCTCTATATACAAACTCAGGAGGTAGGTGCTGTGTCAATGTACAATAAAGCGTCACACATCTCATGGCTCAATGTCTGGGCTTTGTCCCCGAGCTGTCTGAACCACTTCTGTCCTCAGGAGGTCTCCCATTTCTTAATAAACTGTCCCTATTTCTAATCACATCTTCCTGACACAATCCTTGGTCCTGGGGAAAGGGACCTAGAATGGGTGCCGTCTGACTGGTGGCATGGTTTCTCTTTTTCTTTTCTCGTTTTTCCCCTGGATAATGGCCTGAAGCCAAAGCATGCTTTCTCCAATGCTCTTGGCTTTCTCACTGCTTCTCTGACTTCCATGCCTGACTTTCTGTCTTCCCCGCTCCATCTCTTTCCTCCAGCAGCCATTTAGAATTACAGATAGACTAATCCACTGTGTTCCTCTCAAACTTTACTAAAACTGTCCTCAACCTACCGTGTATCCATGTAAGCCAAATGGGAAACTTGGACTGTCTGGTAACAATGCATAGAAATAACAGCAAAAAAAAAAAAAAAAAAAAAAACAAACCAAAAAAAACCCCAACAAAACCAAACAACAACAACAGCAAAACCCTAATACAAGGTCATCATACTTGAATAGAGGGAAAGTGTGAGGTGGATTGGATCACACATTAAATTTGATGCCAAAAATGGAACTGAAGTCACGTGTCAGGGCTGCTGGCCCAGTTCATTTTATGTCTTCATAAAATGTCAGCATTGACTTCTTGCGCAGGTACCCTGAGTAAATGCGATGCACAGGAATGCTAGTCCTTGTATCCTGCTTAATGGAAGTGTCTATAAGGTGCATCATTTTACCAAGTTCGGTATCCTTGACTACAGTATTTGAAAAATCAGAATGTCCATCTCCCCGACACTTTTCAAAATCAAAAGGACAGCCATTCACACCAATATTCTTGGTTACTAAAGCTAAGTTTCCTTTATTTCATGGTCTTGTTGCTTCCGGGAGGAGGAATTTGATTGAGTCACTGTTATTTCTCAAACAAAATTCCAATATAAAAGTTTTCCTGAAAGGACTTTGTTATGCACAGAAGCAACCATTTTAAAAGTTTACAAAATTACATCCACAACCCAGTGTTTGCATAACAACCTTTAGCTCAAAAGGCATCTTCTAGAGGTGCTTTCTTTCCAGCCAAAGCCTTCATAAACTACTTTGGAAGGTGGTATTGATGTAATACATGTTAACGGACTGCTACAGAGGCCAACTTATTGCTTACACATCAAAATGCTTCAAAAGACTTAGGATTTCGCAAATCAATCTTTGGCTCCTCTGGTATTGGTCAAGCCTGTAGATCAACTTGAGTAGAGAGAAGCCAATGAATCCCATTAGTGACCTCATGTAATTTATTCTGGGGAAATGAAGAAATATATGTCTAGATCTGAGTCATCATAAAAAATACTTGTTAAAACCTGAGTTTTTCACTGAAATAAAGGTTTGGTTAGGAGTTGACAAAAATGCAAGGGTCCTTGGGAAAGCAACCTACATTCTTAATACCATTAATACTTTAGTGTCATTAATACTTTCTAAGTGATAGAGTGTGTTAAGGAAATAAAGCCCACAAGTGGCATGTTAGTCACCAAGCTATTGATCGGGACATGACACCATTTACATCCAGAGGCGTTGAGATTAGATTCCTAATCTGATTAAATAAATTAACTGAAATACACAGCCACTGGTGAGGGGTGCTGCAAATATTGCTGAACCTGAAGGTTGGATCATGCGGGCTGGCCCTTTGATGAAGTAAACAGTTCACAAAACTGCTTTTAACTAGTCTTTATTTTGACAAACTTCTGGGTAGATCATGTAACAGGGTGTTACAAAACTCATGGGAACTTTTATGTGTACAAATGTCAAATCAAATACAGGTTTTCATTAGTTGTGTAAATTTTTACCTGCCAATAATAAAAAATAACTCAGTCCAACAAATGAGATACAGTTTAAAAAAAGGAAATATTTATTCTTTTGGCTCAATAATGAAGTAGCTCACCATTCTTTTAGGAGTAGCAATTCCCTGCATGCAGTTCATCGGTATACTACAGTAAATAGTTTTGTAAAAGGGATGAACATTAAACTTTTGGTTTGTGCAAAAAAAAAAACCCAAAAATAAAGAAAGAATTATATCATGTTAGATAATTGCACAACTTTGTCACTTTGTTCCTGGCTAAAAAGGACAGAGCCCATGTTATATCCATGATAGCTTTAGTGCAGCAGGATTTAAAAAAATAAGCCTAGTCTGCATATGCAAATACTACAAAAGTTGAGTTAAAAAAAAACAAACTTCCATGAGTGAAGGATTATCTGAAGGTAACCAGAGTCGGTAGAAAATGGTCAGGGTTAGAGATTTTGACCAACATATCTCTTATTAGAATGGTAGAAAATATATTATAACAAAGAAATCCACAAAACCCATTGTCTAACTTTTATTTTAGGAAATTATCTGCTGAAAAGTCTTTTGGATGCAAAAGTTTGGAATTTTGATTAAAAATAAAAAGCAAAAGGATAAGGTAAAATAAATTGCCATGTCATCAACCTGAAAATAATTTTCTTATGTACAAATGCTGACAAAGAAAACTGATATATTTTACATTATTTATATTTAAACAAATTTTGGACTTCTTTTTTAAGGAAACTATGAAGTATAGGTTTTAGTGAGAGGCCCTATACAGTGTGTCTCCTTTAAATTAATAAAGACACATTGTGATACTCAAGTTGATTTAACAATGTAAAAATAATGGTGTTTTAAAGTAATATCAATGAGATTTTCTTGACAGGTAGACAGGGAGCAGACTGAATTCGTTCTACCACCAACATGTGACTTTTCTTACCAAAACGTGTGATAAATGGATTGATTAAAATAGAGCAGCTTAGGCAATATTAACATGCATTAGTGATGGCCTTCCAGCTATTTCTGTGGGATGAATGGTACAGGATACCTCCCTGTTGGAAGCTTGCAAAAGACACACACACTGTGGTACATATTTGATTTAATAGAAGTTGTGTATTAGGCTATATATATGTTTATATATATATATATATATCTGCCCAAACATGCACCACAGGATAAAATAACTATTTACATAACAGAGAGTATTTAATTGACACAAACTGTCAGTTTTGCTGAGAGCAGAAGATGGCAAAGAAATACTGCCACAGAAAGTGAAACAGCTATTCTAAAAGGTACTTTGGATAAATTTTTCTAGAACAGAAATATTAGAGAACTTCTTGTGGGGATGGGAGCATTTAGCCAAACTTAAATATAGAACTCTGAAACTTAGAATACAATTTGCACTTATTGAAACAAAATATTTTGCATAAAAATAATCTTTCAAATATTAGTGGAGACTTTAGAGGCACATAAACTGCTCCAGTATAAACAAACATAACAGACTAAAATACTTGTAAGTTAACACCATCCAGAAAGTAGAAGTATTTGAAACTGTTAACATTAGAATTAGTTTTGAGCAATAACTTTATCTCTCAGGCAAAATATTTTTTTTATGATTACTGGAGAAATTTGTGGACTTAAGAACACAGGCTTCATATATATATATATATATTTCCCTTAACGTAAACCACACTTACAAAAATAGTGACATAGTGTTATGAACAGACTATGAATCAGGGACCAGGAAGATCCCCTGGGACAGATTTTGTAAAAATATGGCAAATGTGGATGCTAAAAATAGAGTGGATGGGAGCGCTGTACTAACGGTGTTTGGTGGTGGTGTCATGGTCACTTTCACAAGGGAGTTCTCCTCAGCAGTGTCAGCTGATAACGGGCACAGCAACCTCTTGTCAATGTTGATACCCTGTCTCACAGAGTGGCGGCGACAGAGAGGCCACTGTCTGGTATAGGCACTGACCTTCAGTATTTGTCCAAACAGTCAGTTTTGCATGGACCTCTCCGTGGAGTCCAGTTGACACGCACATGTTACCTTCAGAGGCTGTAAACAATTGATTACAAAGACATTTCTCTGTTTCTTTTTACTTTTGATTTTCTCTGACCTCCTTCCCTTTGCTTTCTTTTTCTGGTTTGTCTTTCTCAAACTTTTCCTTGTCTGGCTTTGTTACACTATCATAGGAAGGAGGAGAGGTGGTAGAGGAACTTCCATCTGTCTTTTCTGGAGTGGAATTCCCGTTTAATTTGTCAATAACCATATCTCCTTTTATAGGCAGATCAATCCTCCCCTTGATTGTCTCTTTGTCATATTTACTTGATATGTTTTTTAACCTTTGCTTTAAAAGATAGCATCTGTAATTGCGCTGAATAATGGCAGCAGATACTTCCTCTTGTTTGCGTTTCAGAGTGGTGGTGATCGGTTCATAGGAGACTTTGGAGGGATTGGAAGCCATGAACCGATCTTCCATCTGGATTCGAAGGGCATCCATCTCTCCACTCTCCCCCAAGACCCGCTTTGTAAAGGCAAATAAGATGTCCAGGCAGTGGATGCGGTCTCCGCTCACCATGGGTAGATCCATGGCAATGAGCTGGACTTTGTTTGGCTTTGCGATGAGAAGGGGAGGATCTAGGGCAGCCGCAAAGTCAGAGAGCTTGCAGAACTCTATGAACTGAGTGGCATCGGGGTCGAACTTCTCCCAGACCTCATAGAACATCTCAAAGTCATCCTCACTTAGGGGTTCTGCACTTTCTTCTGTGGCAACGCTGAAGTTCTCCAGGATGACAGCGATGTACATGTTCACCACAACCAGGAAGGATATGATGATGTAGCTGACAAAAAAGAAAATCCCCACGGATGGGTTCCCACAATCCCCCTTCACCGAGCTTCCAGGGTGAATAGCATCAGGGTCACAGTCGGGAGGCGCACTGTTGAGGATGGGAGCCAGCAGTCCGTCCCAGCCTGCCGAGGTGGTGATTTGAAACAGGCAGATCATGCTGTTGCCAAAAGTCTCGAAGTTAAACATGTCATCAATTCCAGCTTCCTTTTTAACGTAGGCAAAGTTGGACATCCCAAAGATGGCGTAGATGAACATGACCAGGAAAAGCAGGAGGCCGATGTTGAACAGCGCGGGAAGGGACATCATCAGAGCGAAGAGCAGCGTGCGGATGCCCTTGGCGCCTTTGATCAGGCGTAGGATTCGGCCGATCCTGGCCAGGCGGATGACTCGGAACAAGGTAGGGGACACAAAGT